>DWLZ01000334.1:0-11010 GCA_018251995.1 Urbanus velinus | reverse complement strand
TCATGTATTTATACGCACACACTTACACAAAACTAGCGTAGTTTCTTGTCAGTACCTTTGTTTATTTACCCTCACATCATCACTTTTATAGCCCGACCATTTTAAAAATGGCTTCATTTTTTTGTTAGGTACGATAGATCTACCTACTTTATTTATCTGAGTACAGATATGATAAGTAGTATATTTTTGATGTGTGTTTTATACTACCTTCTTTCTATATACGAATCTTTATAGGAACTATGTAAATAAAACAAAGACATCAGTTTATTTTACGTTTATTTGCCGCCAGTAAACGTGACACCCATGACAATTTATATATTACATAATCGTTATATATATTAAAGTAATAAACGAATGTATCACAGAACAATTTGATAGTGCTAGAAATTGACCATACTTTTTGAAAGGTGGACGACAATCTTACATTTGAAACGAAAGACGGGACACAAAATTTAGACATTTTATACAATTGGGAGATGAAGTATACAATGTGGTTATCATCTATTTTTTGTTTTAAATATAAACATGTGAGCAGTGATAGCCTAATGGTAAAAACTTGGCCTCTCAATCGAGGAGTCCGAGGTTCAAATCCCGGGCACGAACGAAGTTGAACCTCTGATTTATGTGCGTATTAGAAATTAGAAATGAATTATCTCTTGCTTTACGGTGAATAAAACGTTGTAAGGAAACCTACACATCTGAGAGTTCTGAAAAAATAAGTTCTCAAAGGTGTGTTAAATCTACAAATTCGCACTTGGCTAGCGCGGTGGACTGAAGGAGACCCGTGACCAGCAGTGGGACAATAATAGGTTGATGATGAATGAATTATCTTTGAAAGCTAACAAGAAATATTTGTTAATTGGATCAATTGATTTACAAAGTTAAGCAAAGTCGGATGCAGTCCATATATATAAAAAAGGTTTTACATATAAAAAAGGTGCTGGCAATGAAAATGACCTGTGAAGTGGCCCGTTGCGTGGCCCTCAGCGGGGAGTCCGCCCGGGGCGCCGGGGCGCCGGCCTGCAGTGCGGCCAGCTGCCGCTGCAGGAAGGCCTGCTCGTCCTCCGCCGACACCTCCGCCTCGCGGTGACCGCCGCTCTAAAACGCATACCGTACATTTAAACGTAAACGTAAGGTACACATTTGTCGTATAAATCACATATGACTTAATAAGACACGAAAAGTTGTAATGTGCTAAACTCATTTGCTTTCCCCGTGATTTAGAAGGTACTTCATTTCAACAATGTTGGTGTCGGTTATTGTTCGTTGTCAGAATCATAATATTTTCTGGCACGATTAAACCACGATTTCATAGGTCACGGTCCAGCAATTCAAATTTATCTTGGTTCGCTCCAGTTGGGAGCAAAAACCCATACCCTTGCTGGGTATAATGGAACTAAAATATTGCTGTATAAATTAATATTGCTAATAATGCTTTAATGATTAATTCAAAATCATGCCTGACCATATCATTTTAATTAAATATTATTTTGAAATGTAACTCACCTTCCTCGTTGCAGGTTGCACTATAACATCCCTGTAGTAATCATCTGGTTTACATGACTGCATGTTTTCATACAATATGCTAATTTTCTTCATACTGTCCCAACCAGCGGGTCTGTAAATGCAAACAAAGCATAATGCCATTAGACATTTTTTAAACAAATATTTAAATAAATTTTGTGTATCACTTCTTCAGATATCTTATCTTAAAATTGCAGTGTAGCTCTGTCATATTTTTGTACTACATGAATGTATAATACAGCACTAAGATTCATGTCTGCTATTTAAACATACTCGAGGATATTATAACCTGTAAAGCATCTGAGATCTAATTCAAATAGGTTTCCTGAACCATTTTAATATGGTTGAGGGTGTTTGTATAGAACTACTCTGACCAAATTATTAGACAGTCTGCATATTGATAACTTGTTCCTAAAGAAGTATCTAATCTATACAAATAAGTAAAATTGAAGTGTCTGTTTGTGATTTATAAAGTATTATATTAAAATTTACAAAGTATACACGATACCTATAACAAAAATGCAATTTTTTTTGTCTGTCTGTCTGGCTGAGCTAATCTTCTAAACGGCTGGACCGAGTCTGACGGGACTTTCACTGGAAGATAGCTGAAGATCTAAGGCGTAACATAGGCTACTTTAATTTTTGAAAAGTCAATTAGCGCGCGCTCCACGCGCATGCGCGTGCCGTCGCGGGGTAGCGGGACATTTATGTTTGAATATATATTCTTTTTTACTTTTTAAACGCGGGTGAAACCGCGGGGTTCAGCTAGTTGTAAATAATGATTATCTGTACATTAAGGTATTGTATATTTTTTTAGATTCTACGAATAAAATATAAAGAAAGCCTGCATACACACGTAAGAAGTTACATTTCTTAAAAACGGTGTATTTAATCAAATATTTTACGAATTAAAATTTATTCTCATATTTCATTCCTGCAACTCAGCACTTAGATCTCACACAGCACAACTCTTCTCTGTTCATAGTACGCAAAATTTTACAATAACGAACTAAAATGATGGATATAATTTTCTATATAATATAATAGTAAATTAATTATAGGTATCAATGAACACCACGCGAAGCCATACCCGTGGGTGTAGAAGGTAGTCTGAATATAATTATAATCCCGAGGTTAGTACGAACAAGTTCTATACCTTTAGGCGAAGTAATGGCCGCCATTAACAATATCACGTATTAATTTTAGATCCCTTTGTAGTTGCGTTCCCATTTACACAGTCATTATCGCAAATTCACGCGTAACTAGGTTATGTGATTTTTGGATTTGATTCTATTTTAATCATGCAAATGTAATATATTATGTTAATAAATATACATCTGAGATTATATGTACTGATTTAGAAGGCGTTCTAGTGTAGTTCTTTAGGATATGTGGATCAAATTCAAATTCAATTTGAATTTGATATGTGGATCTCAACGCATTTGTGGCCGATCTGAGGTTGTAATTGTGACGTATATGGGGTTGATCAGTAATGTTTTTGGGCCGCAGTGCCCATTTACCATGAGTTGACTGCATGCTCGCTTCATTATTATAAAAACTACCAAATATCTAGAACAATACGCTACTTAATATACAGACATATCTCATTTACATTTTATAATAGGGATTAAAATCTCGCTCCAATACTCATATGCAATCATTTATTTACGTCATCACGTTACATGATTCATTGCAAATATTTATTAATCGTTTTATTGATTCATTAATATCCGCATAATCATGATATTATTTTAGTTCCAGGATTCATACATTTATTTATTGAATCACAATGGACAAGAAATACAATCGCATTTGATAAATTATTTTCCAACAGTCATCTGTTGAATTATAAATATAGTGGATGGTATAAGGAGAAGACGATAAAAATAAGCATTTCAATGAGAGATATACATATAAAAAAGAGAAACTTGGGAATAAATTATTCATCGCTACATAGTATAAATCGAAGTCGCTTTCCGCTGGTGTCCCTATGTATGCTTAGATCTTTAAAACTACGTAACGGATTTTGATGCGGATTTTTTTAATAGATAGAGTGATTCAAAAGGTAGGTTTATATGTAATTTACTTCGTGCGAAGCTGTGGGAAAAATCTAGTAAGTATACAAAATGACACGAAGACAATACTAATTGCTTCGATATAAGCAAATCTTGAATCTTGTTATCTTGTATTGGGAATAACGCAGGGTATTGTGAGTCAAACGTCGCAAACGGTGTGTAAATCCTGCTCTGCCTGGAAACCTCTTCCGACACATTACCACACATGAGCGCATGTTATTAAACAAGATAGTATAATATACAATACTAGTACATACAGTAACATATTAGGAATACATCAAACATAATATTGTCGCTTTCGCTCAGTTTCGCAATACTAGGAACTAATTCTAGGCTGCATTACAGCTTAAACCAATTTGTTTTGCTAAAGACATCATAACAAGGACAATTTCGCTTAGCTTCACTGGTAGTTTTGCGTGTGTATTCGTAATAAATGTTATTTTGATGTGAGAAACCTAGAACCCAACTTTTTTGGAGTCATTTCCCCAAACTTCTTTACAGCATGCCAAATCTTAATGTAAGTAGGCTTGTAGTATAGTTGTCCCTGTAGTACTGGGCCCAAAATAGGGCTACGGTGTCCCCTGCCTGTCGTAAGAAGCGGCTAGAGTGGAAGCTTGAACTGTCTGTTTAGCGACCTCAAGAAGTACGGCGGTATGTTGTGGTCGCATGCCGTCGTAAAAATCCACAAGTGTTGGTTGAGCAAATGTTCACCGGGACAGAGCTGAACGGGCATCGTGCTTGAAGGACTTCAGTGATTGTACTAAAGTTTCCGGAGTTCTCCACATAGCGCTGAGGACGACATCCGGGGGGGTTTTAGTGCGGTAAAAATCCCACATAACCCGGCGTCGCTCCCGAGGCGTCGGATACCTTTTGAAGGTTTTCTCGTCAAAAAAAGCTTGTAGCATAGTTATTTCATAAGTAATGTGGTAGAACCACTAATAAAGGCGTCTCTCATTTTTCTGGCACTATACGTGGATATTAATACGATCGGCGAGGCAGCGGGACGTTTGATTAGCATACAAATTGGTTTCGCCCGCGGCTGTTCTAGGTCAGTGCGTCACGGCTCTGACGTGGGCGAAGCTTACGGTTTTATTTTTCAGGTTTATGCTTTTGAATATGAAGGATCTACGTGATTTATCTGTAATATCATCTTTATATTTTTTCCTTTTATCAGCTGTATTTGGTGTTTCTTTTTCCTAATTACAACATAGCCTTCAACTGACTCAGTTGACATGAGTCTGGTCTCCAATTCCATTTGGTCAGAAACCATCAACATGTGCAACAGCTGATGCAGAGAATGAACACGTACCATAATTTTTCGCTGATTTAATTTTAATAATAAATGAAAAAATTCCACAACGGTGGACATTTACAGTCTCGAGTATCGTTCATATAAACTAAAATCATTTATTTCCACGCTCAAAGGATATTGGATATCCCTGTGTTGTAATTGTCGTAGAGTACGTAGACAAACACGTTTATACAATCAAAATGTACGGTTAGAGATTTCCGAGTTAAGAAAAAAATATTCAAACATTTTCAATAACACTTGATTAAAAGAAAATTAATTAATCATCGTAAAAGCACTCAGAAGCAGGAAGCGAAACAAATTAATACAACGTGGAAGGTTCTTAAATTCTCTTATTTCATCGCTAATTTCTTTCGCTCTCATTAGCACGACGAGGGCCTTTGGAACGAAACCCATTTGTCATCCGCCATGATGAAATCAATTAATTCTCGCGATTGCCTGCTAATTACGCAGTCAGTAATCGACGGTACAAATATATTGATCACGGTGCTACTCTATCGTGACACAGGCATTGATTTTCATGTTAAGGTTAATGGTAACAACGCGTTATGTTTTTAGGTAATTAACGATAGCAAACGAGCATAATATAATTCACCTGATGGAATGTGGTGTAGACAAACATTATAATCAACATTAGGAGTATAAAATCAATAGTTATATAAACTATGAAAAGTTAACTATAGATTCTTTCCTAAACTCTTAAAACTAAGTATTTTAAGACGGAAATATGTTACCAATAAATCTACCAGCTTTTTAGTAAAGATAAGTGTACCTTCTTCATTAGATACTATTTCTGTTTGCAAGGATGGAATGAGGTGTGATAATCTCAGATCTTCTCAGTGGTCTCTCGTACCAAATCTAATTCATTCGTAAATCGGGCTTGACGTCATAGTCCAACAAGGCGGAGATAGCAAGCATTGCTCTAAGCAGACGTAATCGACTTAGCGGAAGATGCGCCGGTTCCGACGGCGCCGGGCGCTGGCGCGGCTTAGCACTCTACTTTGTGTACACCGCTTTTGACTGTATTGCGAAAAAGAAAAATTGCTACGGAGTTTTCAGACTAGTTTATAGATACAGGTCTTTAGAAACAGAGGTATGTGTCCGATATTTCCCAACACACTTTACTAACGCGAATGATAACGGAAGTGTGATAATGGTGTGTAAGGTGGAGTTAAGTTCGTTCAGATAAACAATAAACACTTACAGTCAATCACGTTTATTACACACACACTACACGATTAATTAGAAGGAGAAGAAAAGCGATAGTACATTGTACAAGAACGAAAGGAAGAAAGTTACGATCACTAGATATAGCACAGATACAGTTCACAACAATCACAAGGAAAAAACAGCTATAGGCGCGAAGCGAATAAGATAGCGTTATATTGCTAAGCGGCGTGGGCGATCCGTATAAGCGTTGCGAGGCCACTGCGCGGGCGGCGCGCGCGATGCATCAGCCGGCCGGTGGCATCGACCTAACGGTACACCTTAGAGCGCACCGTTTTCCATAGTGTACAATAACTGTCGGAATTATAAATATTATTTTGTTTAATTTTGAATATGAATTGTAAGTGTATATGTGTTTGTTTATTTGGATGCATTAATGTTGTATGTAAATATGTATGTATGTGTGTATGTATATATGAATGGATGTGTGCGTGTATGTGTGTATGTGGGAGAAGCCCACAGAAGGTGGGATTGAATAGCCAAATTTTTGTCGGGTGTTTCCAAAATGGTTTTCAATGTTTTTAATGATTTGCAATATGATCTAACGATTGTAATACATTGAAAGTAACCAGAAACTTATATAAAGTGTTTATTACATTTTAAGATCAAAAAATATAAAGTTATGGTTTAAGAACTAAAAAGTGTTTTTCACTCTTGTTGCATATTTTTTGATTACAGCAATTACGTTTTCCAGCGTCGATATAGCGGCTATTTCGACGATGGAAAGAGTTGGAACAATCTGAGAGTTTGTCCTGGTCTCTTGTACCAAATCTAATTCATTCGTAAATCTGGCGTGACATAACAGTCCAACAAAGCGACGGAAACAGTACGCATAGCTCTAAGCAGACGTAATCGGCTTAGCGGCAGGTGCGCCGGTTCCGACGCCGCCGGACGCTGAGGCGGCTTAGACCTCTACTTTCATATACATTTTTGACTTTATTGCGAATTTGAAAATTTGGCATGTTATTTTAGGACGTTATATAACATATTCGACTTCTAAACTATAGATACGGGTCTTTTAGAACAGAAAAATGCATCAGACATAATCCCAACACTCTTTTTTAACGTGAAAGGCGTAGGAAGGTAAGATTTAGAAGGCAAGTTAAAATTGCTTGCTTACTTTAACCGTACCTCACGTTACTTGTCTATGTTCGACGTTACTACTTATATGTTAGTATTTCAGCTATACGCGCTTAGCTATCAGCATTGAGCACATATTATGTATTAAATTACACTAAGTACGTACATGAGGTATCGAGCTAATAATGATATATCGAGCTGATAACGAGCTAATAATGAGGAATAGATATTTTGTTACGAATGATGACGTCATTTTATATTAGTCAGACAACAGCATGAATCAAAATCGCGTGTGAACCCATATGCCAAGATTAATTATCCCGAACAAACAGAGCTTATTATAAACGTCAAGCCATCACACATCATTTAATTTATTTAATACGTTCTCTTTAACATATTATTCTCATTGAAACTTTGTAATATACTCGTTTATATGCAGACCCCAGACCCGTCAGACCTCAACAGCGTGGGAATATCAAAAACTCGGTCTCGAACTAAATTAATTTATATCGCGTTTATCAAACGTCACCGCTGAAGATCCCCCAATTGAAAACTTTACACCAATTATATGAAATTTCATCCGAGTGGAAATTATGTGAAGTTTCCTCGAAGTGAAAATTAAGCAGTGGAAGTTTCCAAAGGGCCGTCACTCGGCTTCACCCGCCGCGCTGACGGTGGCAACTTATTAATTTTTCGCTACAGCTTACAATTTTTGCTCAAAGTCGAAAGCGTTTTACATTAATGTTTAACAATAATAATACCTATTACCTACGTCTTTATTATTACTGTTAACATTTAAAATAGTAGTATTAGTAAAAAGTAGGAATAACTTTTATTTTCGACTTCACATTTCAACTTTTCTAGTTTCGAATATTGATAGCCCAAATACCATCATAAATACTGGTCAACACGTCACACTGTCAGGGGACATTATAACATATTAGTTCTTAGGAAACCTTAACAGAAATACATATAGAAAATCGGCATGTCTTAATTAACGCTTTATTTCCATTTCCGAATTATTCAAACGGAATTTATGTGTTTCTGGGAATTGCAATACAATGGGCGCATCGAACGCTTCGTGGTGCCACAAAGTGCCATAAAATCACTGTATTTTGGTTGATAAGCGGAGGTAATGAGGGTGAAATTTTCGCGCTCGAGTACGAATCCTTTATTTTTTATTCGGTACTCAATTAGTGTTCGTAGTCAAGCGATTAACCCTGATATAACGAGTACTATTTTAATACATTGTTGCTTAAATACAGCTCCGTATTTAAATTGTAACAAGAAGCACGAAATAGAGCTTAAGGTAAAGTGACAAACTTAAGGCAATTTGTAGTTTAACTAGTGGTTAAATAGTCTCCACATGCTAAGGCTAACTCTTATGTGGGAAATTTAAAGCGAATGCAATTGCGAAGCGATCCAATGCGGTAGTACACGAATTCAATGCGATGCGGTGCGATCCGGCGGCCAATAATACCAAACGAACTCTTGACTTACGCTTCGTTTCGCTCCGCATTGCCGCACATTTGATTTTGGACACGTATGACACTTCCATAGGTACTTCTGTCGATTCCGCGCCGCGCCGTGCCGCGCCGCGCCGCGTTCGCTCACCTAACACGTAGCGTTATTCCAGTAATGCCCACTATCAAAGTTCATAAACTCACCGAGTAATTAACTATTTATCAACAAATCGAATGAAGGCCCCCATGAGGGGACGAAGGGTAAGTGATATAGTTCGTGAACTGTCTTGGGGCCAGATTAGTTTTGGATGGATGGAAATAGCTGCTTCTAATTGAATAGATTGGTCCACCTTTATATATTTAATGTGAAATGTGGTTCACCTGGAACTTTTAGAATTATTAAAAAAAATCACTGGTACTGATTACCTTAAAGAACAGTTTTTGTAACATAATCAAGGATAACATAGGTACTCGTAATTATCATGAATCGTAAAGACTGCAAATTCACTCTCTTGTATTATTTTATAATTTGGAATGCACTTAGAATATCTGGATAAGTCATAATAAAATGAATGATTTTTTATTATTTTAAGAAAGTTAAATGGTTTACAATAATATGTGTAGGTATGACGGTTGTTTCGTTGATAAAAATAAATGTAATTCATAAAGGAATTGAATATTAGGTATTATCTATGAAATTAGAATTATCTATGAAATTGCATCTCTAAAAACTAGTTAAGTAAGACTAGACTTAAGTAGTTTATTTATAATATTATTCATGCCAACATGGTTCCTTTGTAACGATCAGTATTCCAATCTGGAATGTACACACTAAATCCAAATTCATTTCAGTGAAATATCTGCAATTTCTTTCTGCAAGCTTTTTACGAGTTCATTTTCTAAGGACCGTATTTTAGCCAAAGCAGTTTACAGCCAGTAAAGTTGGCTGCAAGTTATATTAAAGTTAAACTGCTTCGAGACGCTTCGATCGGGCCCGCGCTTCGGTCAGTACAAGTTTTATCTGAAATCTCTTCGTATCGACTCTCAATGTTATTTTGCTGCACTTTTTATGCGACTAATCTAACTAAAAGTTTTCTAGTAATTTTATTTTTACAAAACAAATATGAAATGTTTTACGACTGGGATTTAATAATTTTTCTTCATTAAATTAAGAACGCATTTATCTGAGACCTTCAAAATAGGTACTTGCTTTTGATTTACGTTGATTTTGTACATCTATACAAATCAATAAAATCGAAGTATCTGCTTGTGATTTCAAAATAACAATTTTTATTACGAAAATAAAATAAAAAAAATTGTCTGTCTCTCTGTCTGTTTGGCTGAGCTAATCTTCTAAACGGCTGAACCGATCTTGACGGGACTTTCACTGAATGATAGCTGAAGGTCTAAGGCATAACATAGGTTACTTTAATTTTTTAAAAATCGATTAGCGCACGCTCCACACGCATGCGCGCATTCGCGGAAGAGCGGAATAATATTTATGTTTAAATATGTATTCTTTTTAACTTTTTAAAGGTGAGTAAAACCGCGGGGATCAGCTAATGTTATTTATTCTTTCTATTTTAAGCAAATAATTTTGAGGCGATTAAAATTTTCAAAACGTTCTCTGTTCGACAGTCTTAAAAAGAAGCAATATGTAAGGCAAGCCTTTTCGGAATTCGTAGTTTTTTACTTTATGTTTCTATCTACTATACATCAAAGAAAACCTGAAGTGAAAAGGCCGAGTGTACACTCGAATCGAACGCAGTCAAAGCGAGTGCGGCGGAACCTTCCCCTTACTTCGGATAATATCCGTGTGAGTGGTACTTTGTTCTAGCGGCGGTCGCCTCGGCCCGCAGGGTTCATGTAGAAAGACTTTATTGACGTTTTAGTTTTATTTAGTTACTTGAGTGAATGTTAAGCGGAAAAAGTTTCTTAAATTATATGTAATAAAGGAAACACAAAATGTGCATCAAATTTTAGGGTTTAAATGAAATCACATGCCAAAAACTTAGAAGAAAATTAACGAAAGAGAAAATCGAAAGTAGCACTATCCAGAACATATCCGAATTGTAAGTCTGCCTTTGTCATATACGATGGTATAACATAGTTCTTAAGAATAGCAATGCGCTTATGACGACTTTCTAAGTTTTCTAAGTCCTACGATATGTATGTTATGAACGAATTCATAAGGTCAGGTAAGTAAGTACCATTACTTAAATTTTTAATACAAATGGCGTAGCATGGAAATATTTACTACTAGCTAATCCCCGCGGTTTCACCCGCGTTAAAAAAGTAAAAAAGAACACTTATCTAAACGTAGGTAACATCC
>DWLZ01000333.1:0-11014 GCA_018251995.1 Urbanus velinus | reverse complement strand
GTTATACAAAATATCTAAGTTAAATAAATAAATTAATACGCTAAGATAAACAGAGAAGACATTCTATTAATATACTATTTAAACATGAAATAAAAATAATATATTAAATACGAAAATATATAATTGTTTACGGGTCACAGACGGTTTGTCATTACCTTTTTGGATGTCATCAAAATCCTAATATAGGTAACTAAATAAATCTATTTTATTCATAGAAGAGAGCTGTCGATAATACAACTTGCTTGCAAGATAAATTGTTTTTCGGCGTGTAATTCATTTCAAATGTCTTCAAAATTGATTTAGCTAAGGCCTCTTTACTCTGCGGTCATTGATCTTAAATCTTGCAAACTATGAAATTTCAAAGATATTAAATTTAATAATTTATTTCTCTTAAGCCTCTTACCTTTAAGATACAAAACGATTTTGTATAGTTTTAAGATGAAAAACTAGTCAACTGAATTTTAATAGACATCTCTCTTGTCCTTTAAAGAGAACGGCATTATTTCGGTTCAAATAATACTATGCGCACTGAATCGAAATGTAATTCTTTTACGAAACAATGCAAAACACTATATATAGTAGTGACAAACTGATTTGAACGCTTTTAAAAATATTCTAAATCAACAGTTCTGAATAAACTTAAAAAAACGCGTTGAAGAATGAAATCATTCACAATGCAACACAGTGCGTTTCTGTGTCCACGCTTTGAAAACAGTTTGCAGTACAATAGGAAAGTTTCAATTAATATCACAGTTTCTGTATTTAAAAGTAGGACAATACAAAGTTCCTTTCACTACACGATTCAACTAGAAACAGTAAGTCCTCGATACGTCCGAACACTGGTTGTCGTCTTGTCACCCGAAGTAGTACTGTGCGTTGGAATATCGATATAAACTCCTTGTGTTAGGGTCGTTCTCCGGTTGCATTTGTACTCTGGGTAAGGTCTTGACCGCAACACCGCGGCCTAACGTGCCGTGGGGCATAGTTCTGAGAGGCATCTCTATAGGGAATTCGGCCACCTGGCCGTACATGTTGCTACTCACATGAGGATATGTGTTAGGCACTGGTCGTCCTACGTATCGATTGATTTTGGGACTGAGTGCTACATTCGTGAATTGCATTTCTTGTTTAAGGCCCGTATCCACTGAGTCTACTGGTCCGGAAAGACTAGTGATGTTGATATCGTTATCGACTTCTGAGATGCTGTCGTTGAAACCGTTTGGTATTTCTGTGGTAGCGGATACGTCTGGTCCTTTCGGTTGTTCCGAGTTGTTCTTGTGGAGGACACATCGGACCACGCCCAGTATGACACAAAGCACAAATGCCATTGCCACTCCTCCGATGATGTAGACGTACATGATGTCGAATTGATCTGTTGAAGAGAAACTAGTATAAGTAATGTAGTAAGTTTTTTATATAAAAATGATAATTAATTCAAACTTAATTAGAGGCAATTCTTTAAATTATTCGTAGACAATTAATCATCAACATTCCTTAAGTACCTAACTTGTGGCTGCAGAAGTTTACCGGTGCCTAATAAATATTATCAACAGACCCATGAGGTAATTTATAGCTCTTGTGAGTATGTTCGGTAAGTTTATCAGCAAACTATTGTTTATTGTACTACAGTATGGGGAAGGATGTTTCGGATTCTCCATCAGCTAAGTTAGGTTTAATTTTCAAATTTGGCGAAACTAAAGTCGTGTTACAAACCATACGATCTTAATAAATTTCTGATGGGTTTTCTGAACAATAATTGACTTTCAAAGACGTTTCATTTATGTCTGATTTAATTATGGCCTAACGAAACTTGGTTATTAAAATCTAGGATCTTCTCATAATAAGGAAATTTTTATAAAGATGGCTTGCTCTTATACATATATGTATAAACACACAAGACAATCTTTTGAATGATGTGGCATGGAGATATACAATTATATTAGTATCTCTGCACTAATATACATATTATATCCCACCTATTTTCTACAAGTCTAGGAATGTATATTAATCATATTAAAATCCAGATAAACATGCAAATTGAATAAATAATAAAAAGCTTTCGTAGGCGCCTTCTACTATTATAATAAATAATCCCTAGACTTTCAATGATTACAACAGCTCTTCAGAAAAACTTCTTAATGCTCACCGATCTTGATACTGCGATAATAATGGATAAAATCGACTTGACCTTAAGATTATACGCAGGGCTATACCAAATTATTTTATTTGTTTACAGAAGCGGGTATCAACTTGAGAAAATAAAGAGAAAAGAAGCAAAGACCGAAGTTTCATCCTATTAGTAGCTTGTCGCACTGAGCCTATAGAAACGAGAAACGATAAAGTAATGATTAGTGAAATTGTTTTGTGCAAACAATATTCCGTCTTTTTGGTTACATGAATACATAAAAAATAATTATATAATATTATCCACGCTTAGTGCAAATATTTTTTGTCATTGAGATTATGACATTTATTACTATTGTCTGATAACGTTTTGGACCTCGAACACTCATATCTCCAAATAATGTTCCATATTTTTGGTTACATGAATACATATGAAAATAATTATATAAAATTATCCACGCTTAGTATATTTTTTGTCATTAAGATTATAACATTTATTACTATTGTCTGATCACGTTTTGAACCCCGAACCATCTGCGTAAGGTACCCGTAATTTAAAGTGATTTTTAGAATCATGATATTTTTTAAATGCAGCGTCGTAATATGTAATAACACATCCTTTATTTCTTCATCTTCTATCTCGTCTGTCGTTTTTGATAAAACGTGTACCTTACTTAAGGGATAATATCTCTCCATTCAAGTACCAATATCTAATTTACTTAGTCCAAAACTCCCAGCATTAAATTTCTTTACGAGTTTTCTTTTGAACATCTTAAAGAAAATATGAAAACTTTTTAAGAGGATTAAACATTAACTTGTTTCGTCTGTATTAAAGTAATTGATGATTATTATAACTTCTAACAAATTAAGTACACTTATAAAATCTTACTCAATTTTTTCCAATATTTTGTAAAATATTTTTTCCAGATATTTTATAAGGATTATGTCCATCAAGTTTACGATACAGGCTATTTTAAGAGAGGATAAATAAAATATAGCCAATGACCAAATAACAAATGATCGCTATACAGCGTAGGTTCGGGCTATTTCATTCGTGAATTTACCAAAAAAATATTTTAATATTATGATATTTTTCAAAATTTCAAAATATGTCCTTAAAATGCTATTATTGTTAGCAATAATTGATTAACTAAGTCATAACTATACCATAAAATATTTTAACATGTTTAGTTGGAAACATTGTATTTGATAAAAAAAAAAACATTTTTTCCAACATCCTGTGATTTTTGCATAATTTTATGATGCGGGATTGCTTTTTTGCGCGATATTGTACCTTTTGTTTTAAAGACCATTTGTTATTAAGACTAAGACTTTTAATGGAGATGCTTTTCAGTGCCATCAAACGTCTTTTGCGTGAAAGGTTAAGACGTTTTGTAAATCTTTGATATAATATATTTTTTACTCAATCTCTTATTAATTCCTTTTCTATTAGATGTATGTAGCTATTTCCATAAAAATACTATGTCCACAAAAAACACTACCCCGCATCTTATCGTTTTCCTTATGTGTCTATTAATAAATTTATATAAACAAAAAATTGTCTGTTACTTCGCTTATTCCAACCTCAACCCGAACACATTTTATTTACATAGAAATAAGCCCTGTTTCCTTTTTATTCGTATTGAGACTCATTCACCACAATTCCCAAACCACAATGCTTGCGGATATAAATGGCAATGCAAATTTGGAATAAGAAAAAACTGCATACTTTAAACCGACTGCGGTATAAAAAATAAGTTAGTTGTAAACTTTTCTTTTGTTTTCGTTTCGAATGCTTTTGAATATGATAATTAGGCAGAATTATTTTAAAGCTTTGTATTCAACGTTGTTGGTTTGAAAAATACTGTTTCAAAATTACTATGTTTCGAAAGTAAGAATTCATACAAGTTTTTTTAATTGTTTTATAATTTAACTTATGGTCAGCAGTACAATAAGCAGTTGCAGGGACATATGTTTAATAAAATTGTTAAGTCAGTTATCAAAAAATCTGAAAAATACCATGTTGGCATTGAATTAATAAGGATAACTTAATATCATACCATCATTAGGCAGCTGATGTCTAGGAGGAGATACAGAAGGCTCTTCCCTGGTTATATTGAAGGTAGGAATCGAAGGTCTTTGAGGAGGTACTGCGGCCACCGCTGGCGCTGGTGGTACTGCTGACTCCCCCCACCATCTGTCGCTGGACTCATCTGTAAAAGAGATGGAAGTAAGTACCGATGATTCAGCCTGAGATGTTAGGTCTTTGACATCTAAAATGACATCTGTGTAAAGTATCTGCCTTTGCACCGTATTCTAATATTATATCTATAAGCGTTCCACTGTTTTAATCGGCTAAAGTAATAACCTTCAAACAGATTCTTAATTTCAAGAAATTATATTATAGTTTCAGTAACTACCATGTATTTAAAAGGATAGAATAGTGAGGATGTTAGAAGCATGATATCTATTAAGATTAGTTTGAAATGAAATGGAAAATTTATAGTGAAAGGTATAGTTGCCGTGCTTTTGCTTTCACTAATCCACAAATAAGTTTGATGTAACAAGTAAACTATGATTATCTTATAAACTAGTATCCAGGAGTAACGTATAAATAGTTCACAGCCAATTATTTAATAGATATAAGACTTAGAATGCTTAAAGTTTCTTATATCGTGGATGTCGTGAACTTAAGGAATTAGTTTTGATAGAATCATGAGTAAACAGAAAAATATCCCTGTTATAGTATGTTCATAAAATTGTTTTTATAATTAAAACTAAGATGAAACGACCAAGGAAAATAAGTATAATAACAAAGGCGTCAATGGCGTAAGCATTGGAAATAATCTTACAATTCTCCACCAAAAGAGAGATTTTCACAAATACAAGAGAGTTTTTCACAATAATATTTTTAGAGCTAAACATAATGTTTTTCAAATAAAACAAATTGCTTAAAAATAATATAATACTAATAACGTTTGTTATTAGTCTCAAAGTTTGAAAGCTTACGAGTTCTTAAACCTCCAAAGGAATTTCCCCAATTATCGAAGAACCTATAATCCGGTTTATTGTAGAATTTCAGAAATCCTCCGATATTTCATAAATCCTTATGAATAGGGTATTACAGAGATGACATAATTAAAGCCTCGTAATTAGTATTGGAACTTTATAAAATTTCTAGCAGTTATTTGAAATTTTACACACAAAGCTGATACAACTCCGAACGTAATATTCAAGCAGATTGCTCAAAGCTGTGGAATCTAGAAATTAATTTTAGAATTGAGTGGTGTGTATTAATAAAGTTCAGCGAAACTTTCATAACCTGAGTAATATTGCATTCTATCGATTTTATTTAGAGTGAATTCATAAAACTTTTTATATTTCAGTTGTGGAGGTATTTATATTTCTATGTACAGAGTTTTTGTCTTTTGATTTGAAGTATGTGGATCTATATGAGACAATCGAATTATTTAAGGATATCAACATTATGTATTGTCGATACCGATAAAACTTAACTGTACACAACATATCGAAATATCTATTAAACACGCCAAACAGAACAATGTATTCTATTTACATTTAAAACCTCGCTTGGTTTAATAAATACACCGCATTTATAATTTCTATCACGTCTAGTTGGTTTCATCCAATGGGCTGATAATACTCGGTTTATCAATTTAGCGGTTACGAATGAATTAATAAACGTGTTCCAATTTATCAAATTCATTTGCGGTCATTACATAAATAGCTATTATACCTATACTAATGTAGGTATCGTGTATAAAATATTCCGGTATCCTGCCTTAATACATCAGTGCCAAAAATTGAGATTTAGATTCGAATTTACTTTAGAAAGCAAATTTGAAGCCTGTTACCTCAGATGAATAAAGTAGGTAGATCTATCATTCCTAACAAAAAAATGAAGCCATTTATAAAATGGTCGGGTTATAAAAGTGATTATGTGAGCGTTAAAAAACTAAAGGTATCGAAAAGAAACTACGCTAGTTTTGTGTAAGTGTGTGCGTATAAATATTTGAAAGTAGCATCGTTTTTTGGCTTCACTCAAATACAAGGTGTAAGTACCTTTAGTTTATTTACGCTCACATAATCACTTTTATAACCCGACTATTTTTAAAATGGCTTAATTTTTTTTGTTAGGTTTTTTTTGTTACCTACTTTATTTATCTGAGTTCAGGACTATCAAATCAACCTCTCAAAATATACAGAGTGAACTTTACAAGTGCGCGTAGATGGGGAAATCCGAAACTATAAGGATTAGCGAAAATTGCTGAAAGGACTTATGAAGTAGATTTTGATAAAAACTAAAACTGCACCATTACATTTTCAAAATTTCTGTTTTCCAAGCCGGTAATCGAACGGGTTCATATTGAAAAAACAACACAACCTGTGTTATTATGGCAATGGATAGTGTAGCTTATCAGAATTAAATTCTAGAAACTAGCTATGCATGTTAAATTAAAGAATCGGGCTCATTTTCAAGAAAATACATTTTTTCCCATACATTCTCTAAGTCCATGAGTAAATATTGTATGTATGTTGCATAATCCACATAATTTGGCATAAGTATTCTGGCGCTTCATAGTAATATGCCGATCCATTACCGCAAAATAAATAAGCAGTTTCATTTAATTGGTCAGCACTCAGCGCTATTGCTTTTCAATTTATCCAAATAGGTAACATCTTGGAGCCAATCATCGGGAAGCAATTTCATTTGGCCGTTTTCAATTTTAAAGTTCAATGGTGCAGATCAAATTAAACGATAAAAGTGAAGAGGGCATCTCGCTACTTTAAGTATTTACGTATACAAAGTCGATTTGTAGATAATTGTATAGCCGATTATTTGATAGGTGTATGACCATATTGGGAAAATTATAGTAATATTAATCAAATCTATTGCCGTTGTTGTTAAACATGTCCGACTTTTGAGCGACGTTATCTTCTCAAAATTATATGGGTTTGGGTCAAAGAATACCATCCTGGCCAAGAATAAATTGAACCAATTTTCACCTTCAAAAAGTTTATTCCTAAAAATGTTCTTCATGTTTTTACCCATTAAGCAAGCAATATTTAAGTTATAATACAAAATAAAAATGATTTATTTTTGCAACATGTACGAGTAATACACATTATATCGGTTTCATTAACACGTTTCGTACAAAAATTGAATTGGAAAAGAGTATAATAATAATTATTTAATTCAACATCAATTATCTGAATTTAAAACAATATTATATTAATTCAGCCATGACACCCATTTTACTGAAATCAACTTTTTATATTTCCAATTTGTAACGAATGTAATTACAATTCGATAATATGTTAATAAATTTAAATTGTATTGTATTTCTTCACTTGTTTTACCGACAATTTATCGAAAACAATTTGAACCCTATTTTAAATTAAATAATTTACGATACGTCATTTGCCATTACGCCTTTGATTCGCTGCAAAATATGTCAATTGCGTGCTTGTTAAAAGACTTTGTGCTGACTGAGTGATGCGAATTCCATTGACGGAATAATTGCCCCAATGACCTTCGTAGTTTTTCATTGGAATATTTTTAATTTCAACGCAGTAAATTATTCATTGAAATTTTAATGTATTGTGGGTCATTTCTTTCATTCGAGCGTGTTGAATGGGTAATTGGATATTTTTACAAATAACGTACCTAATATATGTTGTTATCAGAGATATTATAGGGGTTTTATATTCATAATATTTATTATTTGTAGTAAATTGGCTAAATACGGCTAGTATTCTCGCGTATTTTGCCATTTGTAAATGATTTTAAATATTGAGTAAGGTACTCTAAATACTTCGAATAATATTGTGGGTATCATAGATACACGAAAATAAATTTATAAACACCCAGATCTTAGAACCGAAATAATGAATTAATTATTCAGATATCTGTCTGCCCGGGAATCGAACGGCGAACCCATAGCATATTAGATCGATATGTTAACTGTATTTAAAAAAGTATCGAGATATTACGTCAGTCAGTGTAAGATCATCGGAGTTTGAAAAGTCACGCAATCTTTATTATGTAGTAAGTCTTGTAACTTAAACGGTGGTTTACGCCGCATTGGGACCTTACGTCTTGTCCTCCGCCTGATTTACTGCGACTAAAACACCTTTATAACCGCACAATAAAACTTCCCACACCCTAAAACGAATCGTGGAATTACTCAGAGGAACGTTATTGGCTCCAATAGCTCTCCTTAACGATCCCAAATTTGCTAACTCTTTGTTGCGTTTAACATATCTTTTATCCTGGTATGCTGTTATATTCCTCTCATTTTTAAATTGTTTTAAGCTCCTATCCTGTTGTTTTTTTAAAGTAAATCTTCAAATAATCTTAAAAGAGCGTTTAAATAGAATCGACATAAAATGTACTAAAGTAATAGATTTTATAGAGTACAACGTTGAACGCGATCGAGAATTGGATGGGTAACCGTCAGTAGGTATGTGTCATGGGCGCTTTCGTACTTGAAGAGTATGTTGACGTCTGTCACGGATGTTACCATTCTCTTAAACAATTTATTACGTTTGTATCCTAAAATTGAGATAAGAAAAACCACAACAATATGCAAAATTGGTCATTAATAATTTTCATCTTATTCTATGTAAAAATGGTATTCCTATCTATTGCAATTTCGTAAAATTTGCCTATAAAAGGGATGGATAGCAGTATTTACTTGACGAATATTCCAAATATTGATTTAAATTTAAACCTAAACACACATATTTATATTCAACTTAGGATTTTCAAGCACAAAAACATGATGTTTAAAAGATAAGTTAAAACACTGCCCGGTTTTGAGTATTTCCGGCGGCTTCAACTACAAGTATAAACAATCAATCACCCTTAACGCACTTTAACGTAAATGAAAAACCGTTCTTATTGGCAGCTGTTTAAATAGTTAAGACATCATTACAGATACCATCAACTCAAGTATATATTTCTGGAGTATTTTTAATTTTTTAAAAGCACTTACCGACGTCTTCGTGTTCAAGATCGGACACGTCGTGAGCTACCTCATCCTCTTCTGGGGCACTCTCGTATCTCTCCTTCAGGACCGTCCGGGGTACTGCAACGAAACATTCACTTTAGATTCCAAAGATAAGATCTCTTTTCGCTTAAATTTTCTCAAGTGGTCTACTCGTTGCCTTATTACGCTGGACGTAAAAAGGCATGTTAATTTTAGATTTTGAGGCGATTCGGCTCTTTGAGTGCTCTTGCCACAAGAGCCACTAGTTATTTTTATTTTTCAAATAAGCTTCAAGTCAGCGAACGTGACTGACTCGTGTTTATCCGTACTCAAAATAGTAAAGTTACAAAATGTTTGCCCAAATTCTAATAGATTATTTTAACATATAACCAACAAAATAATTCTTCGTTTGTGTCATAGTTTTACTTTCACAAAAGTTGATTAAAAACAGCAGTCACCAATTTTTATGATTAAAAATTGAAAATTTGTTACTTTGACAAAATGTTCCGTTTGAAAATGCCGTGATTGAAATAAATTTCATATGCTTCATGATTAATGCGAAAATCAATCGTATAGCAAAACTGATATTTTGTCAAAAGCTTTGATACACAGTTTTTCAATACGAGCCTATTGACAAAATAAATGTTTCAGTTTTAAAATGGTACGTATATTTGTCTACATCGAAAACGGTTTCAGGTACTTTGATGACACCGATCTTTTAGAGGAATTCCGCGATTGTTGTGGACTAAAGTAAATTTTATTAGGGGAAAAGTAGTAATGAATTTTGTGTCTGTATAAGATGAATACTTCTTCCTTTGTTGATATAATTTGTTCCTAAATTAAGACGCCTATTTATCACTATTAATCCAGTTATTCAATAACACAGATTACCACCACTCCATACATCTCAAATATTCGTAGGAAGCGATTAAGGGATTACATTCTATAAATAGGCAACTTCTTTATATTGTTTTTTTTTTATACTTTCACCAGTAACGAGTGGCGAAGGGCAGTTATTATGAAATGACCCTGACTTACCCGACTGCGTCAGAAAAAGGGTAACGTTTTTCGAGCGTATTTTTATCTGTGTGTCCATTTCTATGGCATGCCTTACAGCCCAAACGTTTTAATGGATTTTAAAACACAAGGTATCGTTAGATTCGTCTCAAGTGTCATAGTGAAATATGAACCAAAAAAAGAGCTTTTAAGCAGTTCGGTTTTTGTTTTTAAGATAGTATTACTAGTTAAATACCAATATTTAACTTTAAACGCAGAATTATAGAATGAATGATAGATAGTTGTTGTATAATCATCCCAGCAAGTAACCTTTCCAACTCCATTGAAAGATCCATTGAAAGAACTTTTGCTACATATCTATATAGTGCATAAACAGATAAGATTGAAATGAGGAAGCACTTTAACTTACTACCTCTAAATTGGAACGTTTGCATTTTATTTCCATAAATCGCTATACAAAGATGAGTTCCAATGTTATTTATAAGCGAACTTGTTGAGACGGGAAGCGCGATTGAATCGGATATTTATAGACTTTGTGCGTCATTCAGGACTTGCTATAACAAGGATAAAAAACATTCACTTGAATCACTTAGAAGTAATCTAAAATAAGTTCTGTTATGGTCTTTCATCACATATATTTATTTTGCGGTGGGTCACGGGACCCAATATAAGTGGAGTGCGAAGTGCATAAGGTCGCCAAGGGATTGCGCGGAAGATTGAGGTATTTATATATTGTTGTCATCTACATTGTCATCACTAATTCACTAGAGTTTTTAAATTATTTCCGGATTAAACCAGCGACCGAAAATTTATACCCTACTAGTTTTTACCCGCAGCTTCGCTCGCGCTAATGTGTACAT
>DWLZ01000332.1:0-11015 GCA_018251995.1 Urbanus velinus | reverse complement strand
AAGCTAGTTTAGAAGCTAGAAGCTAAAAAGTTTAGATGTAAAAACTGTTAGTAATAGTAGTGTAGGTATTTACATAGATTGGCCTCACTCGGTCACAGGGCGCTATCGCGCCCTTCTCGTTTGTTTTTTACGTACTTTCGCTGTTATTTCATTAAATAAATAAAAAAAAACTTGTGCTGTTGACGTACGACACATGCACGCACAATACATACGCACACGCACACGCACACGCACACGCACACGCACACGCACACGAACACGGTAAAAATCCTACATTACCCGGCATCGCTCCTAAAACGTATCTCTTGAAGGTTTCCCCCTTGTCATCAAAGAAAGAAGGGTGACCGCCAGTGGCATAGATTGATCTACGTTTCTTTACTTCGGAGTGCACGTTAATCGTTGGTCCTGACAGTTATGACACCTATCAGCCTAAAAATGTTTCCCACTGTTGGCCATAAGTCTCTCGTCACAAGTAGGGTAAGACCGTAGCATGAAATTGTTCTCCCAAATTTAAAACAAGGTTGAACAGGCGCCTTCTAGGCAAGCGTGCTACATCCTAGGCCTCATCATCACTAAACATCAGGTGGGATTGAGGTCAAACGCGCGTCTATTCTAGCATAAAAAAATAATTAACCATAATCGGTGAACATAAATAAAAAAAATAATTAAAAAAAAAGAGATACATCCGAACATAGTACCTCCTCCTTCCGAAGTCGGTAAAAATAAGGCACCTACTTATGAAACTCAGAGCCTAAACTTCCTTGTCAATTGCAGCCGAGTCACAAACTATAAAGTAGTGCATTAAAACTGGAATTATCAGTTAATTAAAGTATGATTCATAAGAACAAAATACTGCATTAACTTTCATAAGAATATGAAACATATTATTAATACATAAATAAAAGATACGCTCCTACATTGGCATACGCTTTTTAATAGACATAAAAGCAACAAGAAGTCGTAAGTCAAAAAAATGTTTAGAATGAAGCCTTAAGGCCGTTTTTTACATAACACGTTTTTCATGGAACACAGATAATGTAATAAAAAGCAAAGTATATGTAAAATTAAACTGACAAGCAAACAGCCAGATTTCGAACTGCAATATTTAAATCCTTATTCTTTATGATAGCCGCTACATTTATTATCTGTACCATTAATATTTTCTATCTGTACATAAAACAATTTTATAAATTACTACTTCTCTACTTATACGGGTATCAACATGTCATTTCTTAAGGCTATGAGATTAGGGGAACCAAATGAAATTATATTGTGAGGATATTTCGCAACAAAATACACTTATGAATAAGCGGCAAGCGTTTTATTTATTCATATGTGTATTTTGTAGTGTACGTATCGTTAAAGCAGTATTATTATTTTCCAACCGATTAAAAACGTTAGTAAAGTAACATCTTAGTTAATGAATAATTTGGAGTAATACCTATAGTAAAATTAACAATTGGTATGTAAAAAACATTTGGACTATTTTGTCAAACTACTTTTCACTAAAACTAGTAAACTAATAAAATTCAATCCTGTAAACCCTCAATCATACCGCGACAATAGATTTTAAACGTACCTCCTACAGCTTTATCACATGACATTCAACCTGCCTCAAATACGTAACACAAGATAGATTCCCTACCAATTTATTAACCACCATTTCTAGATATTTCATAGCAAAGACAAGTAAATTCTATCACATCTTTAAAGATACATAAATCTATACAAGATTCTGTAACTGTAATAATTGACTAGCCACCCTTTCTAGATATTTCGTTTAAACAAAAGACAGAAATTCCATACCAGATTAAATAAAACTTAAAGGAACCATACTTGAGACAATCCCAAAAATCTCCAACGCCTGGCCGCACTACATAACTCAGGTATCATTCGCAATTTATAACAAAATTATCATGTCCGATCCGTAATAATGCTGAAGTGTCAAGTGTTCTAGTGTAATTTTAAATGAAGCAATTTAGTAATTAATCGTATCTGTGTCTGAGATCTAAACTGACATAAGGAGGACACTTGCGTCGAACTTATTAACAAACAAATTAATATTTATAAATGCCTAGTATGGACTACGACACACTTAGGTAAATACGCTAGTATACCGTCTTAATGACTGTCTGTCTGTAGCTACGTTTTTTCGTTTTGACTTTAATAAGCGTCCATTCCGTCTTTTTTGTAATTCCAGTATGGAATTCGCAGTAATTGCTTATAGAACTAATAATCCAGGCATTCCAACTTAGACCCCATTTCTATATCTAGTCGTCACATTAGATTGATCGTTAGAACTCTTTGAAGAAGAACATTTTATTCAATAAGTAAGTCGCATATACTTAGGTATCATATATCGTGATGTGAGTTTAGTGAAAATTGGCAAACTTTGTTCTGTCAGTTACGTATGACATAATAATCACGATGAACCAGAGTAGTTGTATTTCATGTCAAGTAATTAATATTTCATCACCATTATAATTCTCATTTCATAGCTGTTTAATTAAGATTTTAGAATAAACATATTTTTTTCATGTCATTAGGACTACCGAAGAATCTAAACTTACGGACGGACGAAACATTTTTTATTTGTAGACACGTACGCATTTAAGCGTGTACTTACGTGGGTGCGTACGTGCATGCGTTTTAGTGTGTTATAAAAAATGTAGTTACGCGATTGCGTGTGTCTGCCGTTCAATTGACATATCACATCACAAAGTCGAACCGTGAAGTAAGCGTGACTGACTCACTCATACATAGGGTTGCCAATGGGACTTTAATATACCTACATCTGATAGTTTATTTAGTCTTGGATTATATAAGTACATGTTTTTAAAATCATGTGCTACTGTGCTTGTATGTAGACTATAATTTCCGTAATAGCTTAACGAGTGTCTATGAAATTAGGTGTTTGACATTTTTTGATCTACCTTGTCTACTAGTAAATAATGTATCTAGGATATGTATTAAAATGATATTCAACAATGATATGCAACAATACTGTATTTCAGTTCAGTTAACTACAAAGTTTTTTAAACGCCAATACAAAAAAAAAATAGTTATGCTGTATGTCAAAAATTTTAATATTAAAATTATAGTATATTATAATTTTAATATTATCAACACACAACATTTAATCTCTAAAAATATTATTCCTACTATATCCTTTTATAAGCTTAATACTGAAAATTACTTTTATCCGAAAAAAAATTGGTAACCCTACTATCGCATGCATTTATACATTTGTAGCCAGTAATTAAGGTTCTCGGAATATTTAACCTACATTTTGTTTGCTAGGAAAACTGTTATTAATCTATTAATAAATTGATCGAAAGTGATTTAGTCAGTTACGTCAAATTACCGCATTAAGCGACCGCAAATCAACCTTGAATAAAGATTGGTTGTTTTCTTGTTTTAAGATTATAATTCAGAAAAGGTGTTTAATATTTAAAAAAAACAATAATATCACTGATTGCTTGTTTACAGTTAAGTTTAACAGTAGAAAAATATCGTTAGCTAAACTTTTCACATAAGTACCAATACCTACATAAGCATACGTACATTTTGCTTGTATGAAGTCCAAAATAACGTTAAAACCTTGCATCATTTTTCATATTTTTGTCATAGAAATATGTACACGCTAATCGCAAAGTAAAGTCAAGTAAAAGTAGTAAAAATTCAAAGGATCTACGTTGAATTTGGATTTCGAAAAATTAAGAGAAAAAAATATCTACCTATCTAAACTTTAATGGATTGATTTGCTAAAAAATATTGTAACGATTAATATGCGCAGCTGCGAACGACGCTATAACATAATATTTACCTACCTATTTATTTAACAATCCGCATTGTACGGCAGTCACTATTCACGCTGTCCCGGATTTGATCTCCGGTCAGGTATACATTAAAATTACTTTTTTTTCTATAAACCTTGAATATTTTTGCGCTAAAGTATTAGCTATTTATTTATCTATTACCCATTAGCTTGACCCCAGTCATTACCAAACGGTTAGTACATTTCAATGTAGAAGCTAACGTTACCTACACTTCCTTGCACTTACAAGCTCCCATAATTACTGGTTACGGGCGTAAGGGCGATATTTGTTTGCAATTAACCCGCGGGAAGGCTGTCGGGTAATTCATGGTTAAGTCGAAAGTGAGGTCGGGAGCGCCCACAGCTGTTCAACGACTGACATTTCCGTGCGCGTTCTAGGGTTAAATTGCTAAGTTTAGGCACCGATAATTTTATGGTGGACTTCTGGACGCATATAGCTATCTATTGTTGTTAACATAATGAGGTGCCTAGTTCTAAAAATAAATTGGTGTAAGTAGACTTAATAAGTGTATTAAACCCTCTCAGTGCATTAAGATAAGTATCGCTGGTCGACATTTATTTTGACGCAGATTAATCTGCAAGCTGCATTTCTCGGAAGTTGACCTTAAGTATTAAAGCGCCAGTGAAATATTTTTAAGTATATTTTAATTATATTTGTATACTTAGTTCACATTACGATTAAAGTTGTTACACAATAAAATCCAACATCCGACCTGTAAAACAATATAACAACTATATGGAAAGATAAGATGAGTTTTATCGGCCAAAAAACCACAAATACTCTTCCAAATATATTTTTAACATTAACCTTAAGCAAAATTTAATACCCAACACACAGCACTAATAAACAACCCCAAAAAGCGATGCTTTCAATTAAAAAACTCAAAAAGGTTAATTCCAATTTGCTAGACATTACTTTGTTGCATAGTTCGGTCATTTTGCACGAAAAATCTTTAAAAATACCCTTAGACCGATTAATTTAACGTCACTCTTGGCAGCAAAATATCCCACTCGATTCTGATATTATTTATTGCCGTTGCAACACTTCATAAATCGTAATGACATCGTTTTAAATTTCTACCATTAGCGAATGACTTTTTAATTTGAAATTATTGCAGCTTGCGCGGGAGAAAATTAAAAATAAAAAAGGCGATTGTTGGGTAGTGTTTGTATAAGACATTTGTCTTACCACCGATGAATAAGCAATAAAAAAATCGTATTTATTTTTTATATAAATTCGGAAGTCAGAGATTTATAATGATGGAGATTTTATAAGCGCATTTTATAATGTAATGCATAGCTTATGGTTGAGATATATGCAAAGGAAATAAATATAAATACGATGTAGGAAAATAACACAATATATGACATACATAACAATGGTTTTTTAGGGGAATACTTGATATTATGATTTTTTTGTTATTTAGTCAATTGGTATAACTTCTTTGTTCAGTTTCACAATTTAATTTTCTTGGTACATGTTAAAAATATTAAAAATTTCAATTTGAAAAATCTTTAATAGTCCTTCATTTTAATTACATAGCGTTTCCTCGCTACTCTTTCTTCGCCGGCAGTGATTTAGGTGTCTAAACGGAGTTTTTTATCAATAAAGTATAGCCGTTAAGTCGAAAGCAACTATTTTTCTTGTCATTGTTAACAATTAGCGGCTAGGTAGTTGTGCAGACATCCGTGAGAGAGTGCATTTAATGGCTGTTTGAAATTGCAAATGTTGCCAGAGCGATCTGCCGGCGTGTGTAGCCAATATAAATAATAGCTTGTTTAATTGTTCATTAGCACGAAACCGGAAAATATGCATTTATCGGAATTATGAATCCGGACTTGCATATATATATTTATGTTACAATAGGAGCATCGGAGCTACTTTGGCATTTTTTGCACCCAAAAACATATAGGCGTAAGAGGCAACTAAGAGCCAAAATTCTGAAGACGCATGGCAGCAACTTCCTGTATATCATCAACACCGACTGCTGTCCCCAACACACATGTCACGTGCGGTCACTTCTAGCAAATACCTCTAATGGAACTTCAATGAACCTCAAAAGGCGGATAGATAGATTGATGAAATAAAACATAGTCCAAAGTGGAAGGAATCCTCCTTAGAATTAATTTAATTTATTTAAAATTGATTTCAATACAACTCTATTTGAACGTCAAGTAGCTACCACCGCTTTGAAATTATTTCATAATTAAAACAAACGTTGAAGAGTTTGTCTAATAAAGTTTTCAGTCACTACACGTCCCACCGAAGATTATCACTTTAAATAGATTGCAAATAGTACAAAGTTCACAGCATAAAAATGTAAAAATACAGTCGGTACGTTTTTATCCGATATAAAAACGGTAATACAAACTCATTGGAAACACAAATTGAATCGCAAAGGAAATTGTGACGTAACAACGTAAAACCGTGAATTATTATGTCGTTAAAATATAATCTCATGTACTGTTTCAATACTCACTTACGCAGAATTGTGACTTATTTAGTTTTTCAGCCTTTTCATTGAAATAATGGAATGTTTCAACACGAATGACAAATTGGAAGCGAACAATGATAAGTACTGTATGACAACGCGCGATTAGCGAGAAGCTAGTCATAAGATATACAATAAAAATAATGATTGTAATTGTTTTTCACTGCAGTAAACATAATAAAATGGTCAAATATACTGAATTAACACTAATTACTGAATTCACATTCACGTAAACATAAACTTATTTATATGTAGCTGACTAACGCGTAATATGTTTATTGATGTAATATAAAAGGAATTATTTACTTTGTAATACATACTTAATTACTCATGTCAAAATTTATAATATTGAGTAGAAATGCGCTACTTACGCATAATTTATCGAAAAGTAATAACATTATGTAATTCATTACAAGTAGACAGGTAGCTACACGAAGTGGCTTATTCTTAGGTGACAACTTTATTATCCTCAAGCGAAGAACTCGTATATCGCTTAAGCGTTGAAGTAAAACAAGTCATTTCGCATTTCAAAACAATTGTTTGATTGCGATTTAACGACGAATTCAGTGAACTATCGATCAACGCTCGATAAGATCAACCCTGCGACTGCCGGCCTTGCAATTACGTGTCGTTTTTTAATTTAAAACGACAACTGTAGTGCGGTGAAATTAATTTTCTTTTCGAATTAGAATGCAGTTGGAGTGTTAGGTTTCTTTGTGTGGAATTTATCGTCCCGTGTCGCCGTGTTACATATCACAATTGTAAGATAGCGATGGTTAATAACGGTTTGCAAAAACATGAGTATGTTTACCTTAAACGTGTACACGTCACCAGGTGATAGAATTGCATGTCTTGTTCGAAATTAACGATAAAATATTTTTACGTGTCAAAATAAATTTTGGTAAAATGTTAACAGAAACAACCTAACAGAATGCCATTTTATGTTTTTTTAAGTTTTCACTTGTAGGTACAAGATCCAGGAATTGTACTACACATGTAAAAACAAATTAATTCGGAATTTTAAAACAACATCAATAAATATGAAATATAGGGTGATAATTTTTTTATAAAAGCAACAATATCCAAGTGAAATTTAGTGTTTTCATTGTAATGGACTCAGTGTTTCTTTGCATTATAATGATTATAACCCATAACCATCCTTTGACCTGACATTCTCTGAGGCTGACTTATTATCGATATCTGATTAATTACTTCCTTAAAACTGGTAGAAACTTTACAGCTCTATTATAAGATGACTACGTGTAATGGTTATATAACTCCGAAAAACTAAAATTTCTATTACCTGTTAACAAGTTCAAATATTCACAAAAACGCAGCAGTCTTATACCTGAAGTATTAATAGAAGCCATGTACTAGTTGCAAAAAAAACTTTATTGAGTTGCGTTTATAACAAACTTTTTAGAACCTGTCTGAGACAGTTTGAATGACATGAGTTATTTGTAAAATACAAGATCCGATTGATGTGTGTAATAAAAGTTGACAAATTTACATCCATATCGAAAACACATTAGGACCAGATAGCATCTTTATTGAAACATTACTATGTATATGGGGGCATTAAAATTTATAAACATTGTATTAGTGATCAGTATTATCTGAATAATGCAAGTTATTATAATAAAAGTGCAATAGAACGCAATGCACCTCATGTAGGACAACGTCTTTACTTTCTACACGCAATCTAAATTTATGTTTTTTTTTTTGTAATAAAATCGAATTAATCCTTTTTGATGTTGATCACAGCAGTACCTGCCTATTTGCATTCCATCTACATTTACTTTTTTCATGTAATTAAATATGATTATTTCCTGTGCCATAAATACACGGAGGCATGCTAGCGAACATAAATATTTTAAAAAAAATCATGCCTTAATAAAACCCAATAGGACTTAGTTCTGCACAATAATACCAGGAATCGAAATTAGCTCATATTCTATTTCAACGCATTACAATTATAGCTTGAAGTTGATGAAAAATGTCCATCTGTAGCAATGGCCACTTATCAGGTAAACAGCCCGTTACTCAAGCACTATAAACACGATTACTCACAACTCTGACAGCCTCAATTGCACTGAACTTGCTTTATGCAACCAATATCGAGCAAACGACTTAATTGACTGATTTCCATTCAAAGCTACCAACATCAGTCAAGGTGGGAATTTGTATTTATAAGCTATACATGGTGTTTGTAAGTAAAATAACATATCCTTTTGTGTATGATAATAAAATTATACTCCGACAGTTATTCAGTAATTATCGTACTGGAACGTATATCGTATACGCGAAGAAACCTGGTTCTATACTTGGTCAAATAGGTTAAGAGTTTAACTTCCTGTCCTGAATCTGGGTGCTTGTAGCATCCACGCCCCACGGAACCCAAGTGTCGAAAAACTGTACCTCTATCTCTATAAATCAACTAAGAACCCTTTCTTAGTTTACTCTATCATATTTTGAAATTTATAGTATCACCTATTATCAATTTTAAACTTTATGCTCCGAAGAATTCACTGCTAAACTGACATAATTATTAGATATAATAAATTTCTCTCCCCTTTTTGCGTTTTGAATTAATTAATAATATCTATATTTTGATACGTTTTAGATAGTCTTCCTATGATACATTCTATTAAATATCTAAGAAAGTAATCTTTGTATAAAAACAATTTCCGAAACACCATGTATATTGACGTTTGTAAAAAAACGACGTGTCAACTCGCCCCTATAATTTGAGGGTTAGGGCGCCTTGCTACGAACAGTCGCATGCCCACGCATTACGTTATCGTGGTGCCATCTATAATTGCGGTGAAAGTGAGTCTTTCCCGCGTTTTTGCAATCCACATATTAGGGTTGTCAAAGACTTCAAGGATGATTAAAAATTAAGCTATATAAAAATGAGATCTCAATAAAAACTCTCAAAAATATAGTGTTTCTCAAAATAATGCTGACAGAGGTCGTCAACAATTCAACGGTCGTTAATTATTTAATAAAAAAATATAAATTGTACTGTTCCTATTAAATACATAAAAATATATTTAAAATATTTTTGTAAAAAGAAAAAAGAAATCTCTGCTTACTTAATTAACTTCAATATAGATTTTGTTTACTTTATATTTTTCAATTATATCTATCGCAAACCTAAAATCTTACTAATATTATAAAGCTGAAAGTATGTGAGGATGGATGGATGGATGTTTATTACTCTATAACTTAAGAACGGCTTAACGGATATGGATGAAATTTGGTACAGAGATAGATTGTAGTCTGGAATAACATATAAGCTACTTTTTATGCCGGAAAAATGTACTGTTCCCGTGGGATATATTTGTTTTTTCACGGAGCCTACTATCTTTATGTATGTATTTTACTGGTATTTAAATATGGATGTCTTTTTTCTTCTTTAACGCGGGTGAAACCGCGGGGATCAGCTAGTATATAATAAGATTTACTAATGAATGAAGACGGTCTTGTAAAAAAACATGTTTATAAATGTCCTAAAATACATAAGATTTAAAGACTTACTTAGCCTTTAGTCTAATGACCCAAATTTAAAACTCAAAAGAATAGTCGTGCAATCGGTAAACATGGGTAGTCTTTTTAATATGACTGAAGACTGAGTCGCTTTCACTGGATAAAATCGATCGTTCATCAACTCTGGGAGAGATTTTATAGCCCTGAGATGAACTACAAACTTGTCTTGTTATTACTTTTATTTTTGACGACCCGCGTGGCGGAACTGTTAATACTGTTGAATGGGTCCCGGGTTCGATTCCCGACTAGACAGACATCTAAATGATAAATTTAGATTTCTATTCTGGGTCTGGGTGTTTTTGTATTCGTGAATGTGTGTATCCATGGCACCCACGACACATGCGAAAATCCTACTGTGGAGCTATGATACAAAGCGTTTTAATTTTTTATATATAAAACCTATATCAAAGAAAAAAGATACTCACTTCCAACTATACATCGCAGAGCCTAAACTTCTAAAGCCATGAATTTTACACCACGGGTTTATTTTATGATGTAGGCATACTACGAAAGGGATTTTTGATATTCTACATCGAAGAGGGTTAAAAGGGACCGAATGTTTATTTTATATTATGTGATGTCGAAATCGCGAGGAACAGGTACTAAAATAAAAATATAAACAAACAGAAGATATGCTTCGAAGCCGATTACGTGAGAGCGAAGCGACAAGACCTCATAAATATCCACGATATCTTGGTACAAAATAGATTTTCGAGTTACGACGACATTTACATGAACGATAGTTGGATGAACCGTAGTATTACGAAATAGTCTGGACCAGTGGTTCCCAACCAACGGTTCGTGGACCATCCACAGAATCCAAATTATTGTCCGCGAACCATTTCAAATTTCTTGAATGAAGCTTTGAGCTTAAATAAGCTATAAGTCCTATGCATACTCATACTTGTAAAGAAAAATGTAAACTTAAAAATCACAATTATTTATGTTAAGTAAGTTTAATTGAAGTCTCGTTTTTTCCGAAGTCGGATTAATTCATTTTGGTCGGTCGGATTAACGAAATGACAATCTATACCTACTCGTACAATAAAATATCGTGGTCTCTGGTAGAGTAAAGTTTGGGAACCTCTGGTCTAGGGAAAGTTTACCGGCTACAGTCCAACTGCAAGTCGGGTTGT
>DWLZ01000331.1:0-11016 GCA_018251995.1 Urbanus velinus | reverse complement strand
AAAATGTCACTCGTAATAAATGGTGTTAATTCCTGCAATTAAACGTGTTTTTAATCAAAATATGAAGTTATAACAGTAATAATCAAATTGCATTATAATAATTACTAAATGGTTTATTGGCATAATCATTTCACGTACCATAAAATTTTTGAAAAACATTATTTAGGGGGATGTATCATAATGGATAATGTCATGTATCAATGAGAATAAGAAATTTTAATTTCAAGGAAAAATAGGGTTTTAATCTTCAATGTTACGAAGAAGTAAAACATCATAAAAAATAATATTTGTGTATGTAACTTGCCATCATTAGGAAATATACTTTAAGTTTTGCATAGCAGTAGTAGTTTTTAATTAGTATTCATTGGCATTTTCCAGATAGCTCCAGCAAGCACTTTCCAACAAACCTCACTACCACTTTCCGCAGCTCAGCTACAGCAATTACAAGCAACAGGCACAATTATGCAGCTAAATCAAAAGGTTAGTAACTTTTTACACATCCGCTTTTTGACTTGTATAAATGCAAGGGAAATTTAAAAAAGAAACTGTCAATTTCTTTTACCACCCATGCTAGCTAATTTGAGACCTGGATGTGATGCAATCTTTGTTAAATACATAGTTTGAGATTGTATACAAGAGTGTGACCGCTTAAATAAAATTTAGTTTAAAAGCTATGGCTATACTTGTTATGGCCGTCAAAATTTGATTGCATTGTTATTTAGTTACAATTGAAGCTTATATAGTGTGTAATTTAAATAGATTTTTATATGTATAAGTTGCGTGTTGCATTCTATACAGGTCTCAAATTATAAGTGGTGTGTTGCATTCTATGCAGTTATCAATTTATCTCACACAGTTTATTTAGTACAATATTTTGTGTCAATATGATTTACTGTTAAGACCCAGAAGATTTATTAACAAGAGGTACCTTTATTTACAGCAACACTTAATATTAAATTAATAGAATTATTACCTGATTAGAGTTTTCGATGTAATTGTTTGAATTTCTCCAACAGCCAATAGTGAGCAGTGCCTCTCTAATAAATATAATATCTACAGGCCAGGCGTCATCGCCACAAATTATATCTGTGAGCAAATGCATATTATATAGCATTCTTTCACAATATCATTTCACCTTTACTTTCTTCCTTTAAACATTTTTATTATTTTCTTTAATCACTTTCTGTTTTTATAGTTCACTCATTAATTATTATTACAAATATGTGATTGGTTATGGTTTGTTTCTCTTAAATAAGAATTTCATTACCTTAGCTTACCTAACAATTCCTTTAACCGTTTACAAGTTACGCCATCTATAGGTTGTCTTTGAATTTACTGGATGTCAATTTATTATTTTTAGTGCAATAAGAATATTTTTTTCTTTTATCAAAGCATTTACCGTTCTTTAGCCACCCTTACTGATTTTATTCACTAGCTTTCATGTTATTAGACATACACTAAGTTACTTTCTGTAGTTTATACCCTAATCATTAATCCTTAGCCATACTTGTGCATATCATTTTATTGGTTATGGGCTTGTCAATATTGGAGCAATATAATTGTTATAGGATCTGGTATTTTTTTATGTAATGAACCAATTTTTACAGAACTCAACTCCAACTAAAAATGTTGGAACTCAAGAAGCCAGGGGCCAGAAAAGGTTGTCTGATGGTACCCCAAATCAACTACAGCTAAGACCTATTGCACCAGCTGGGTAAGTGATAGTAAATAAATCTTGTAATTTTCCCTACTTTTTCCAGACTTTTTTACTTTTGCGAAGAACATATTAGCCAAAATTCATACAACATAATTTGTAAACAACAGCAATTGGCGTCAATACAATTGACTTCGCAAATGTAAACCATTAATTGAGTAAAAGAAAGTATTGGAAAATTAACGATGAGCAGACAGATATAAGAAGTATTAAAGCCCTATTTCTTAAAACTAAATTTAATTCTTAGTACAAAAACAACAAAAAACGTCACTCGAACAATATTTGTAATTTAGTTGATTGATGCATAATAATGCAAGAATGACAAGGAAATGAGGCTATAGTACTAGTAGAATTTTAATATATAAATCAAGTTCGACAGAGAGCCTCGTAAATGCATGCTTTTTAGTAGAAATATTAAACAAGCACTCGAAACATGGTTCACAAGGATTGGAATCAACTCATCCTGATCTACGAAAGAAGATTTCGTTCCAGATCACAATGTGGGCTTCGAAGAGCTTAGTCTTGTGAAGACTTGACTACATGTTGTTGAAGATTTTATTAGATTTAAGTGTGTGAATTAATGTGATGTAATGCTTCAGGTCGCATGTTAGCCAGGACAAGAGCTCGAGGGAAGCACGGTCGTGGACCGCCGCAGGTACATTGAAGATTTATCAGCAACTACACTTTGTAGACGAGATCATTTGGAAAGATTGAGAGCATCTATTTGTTAAAAAGATTTTTTACACTTGAAGCTTTAATTTTAAAGGGGTCATGAAGAATATATAGTCAAGAATATATAGCTTTATCTTAGTTTTTGGCACTAAAATTGGCCAAAATTTTTTTCGTCTGACCAAATATTTGCCCCAAATTATATTTTTTATGGAAACATGTAGCATTCAATTTTGAGATGAAAATTTTCTGTACTAATATAATTCACCGTTTAAACTTAAAGATTTTTCCAAATTGTCTCGGATATTAATGTATTCGATGTTTTATATATATCTGCTTGATTTTCTTCTAAACAATCAGAATAATAGATAACAGCGTAATTGTATCCATATTTGAAGCAATGGCGTTTTTGCATGAATGGCGTTGCGTAGTAATATCTTCTAATCTACCTGAAACTAACTTTGCGTAAGTTAATTGTGAAAAAATATTTTAGTAAGAATATTGTGTATTTTGTATTAACCATGTCTTCATAACTTTTTGAATTCATATGCTAGAAGGTGAAGATGCGAAATGCCTGCGATCGGGACGTCTGGGAAAATGGTGGAAAGGCCTGCACGAGATAGCTACGATCATTTTAAACTATATTTCAACTACTTCTGTTTTTTTACATATTATTATTAATAAACAGGGCTTGGGCAGTCAGAGCAACGGATATGCAGTGGACTACAAATATCGCATTTTCTATTCTTTCTTAACTGATTTCTCAACAGCTGGTGAATTCAACAAAACTTCAGAAACGCCAGGAAACTAGATTTTTAAGAGTACACTATTGTAATTGTTTTTTTTTTCAAAATCATGGATTTTCCACGTGTTGTATATTTGTATTTTACGTTACACCAATTTATTTATCACTAGATATGGACTTGTGAATATGCGCGTTAGTTGTCATCAGAAGCGTATGATACTGCTTAAGTTGCAACTTCACAACTCCCTGGATCATGGAACTTCTTGGATTGATATGAGATTTGATAAGATTGAGGCGGTCACATCTTACAAGTTAAATCATTATTTTTTAAATCTTTTAGGTGCTGATTCAATGAGATCTTCGATGACAATCATCTGGAATATAAGAGACCCTGTTTTTTTAAATAATTATATTTTTTTAATTATTTGTAGTAGCTGCCACATTCCTGATATCCTGATTTCTGGCTTCGCCTTCTTTTACTTATAATCCTTTGTTTACTTACTTTTCTTTTAAATATTATCTATCAGCAATGTTTTCCTATGTTTTCAGTAATGATCCCACTGGTCCTGCTGCGTGAAATTTACTTGCATCGCTGAAACAGTAATATTGGACTTCTGATGGCTTGTTTTGGGTTATAGTTTAGGTTATTGGTGTAGTTATACACATTGTGGATGGAGAATCCCTGTTTGAATGATGCATGTCAAATTGTTTTAATCTGTTTTCTTTTAAGATATTTTTAGGTGCTCGATGCTCCAAAACATCATCCTGTTCCATTAAAGTTTTTGAAGATAGTTTATTATTTTATGTTTATTTCTTTTAATTTGTTCAGTAATTTTACTTAGGTATTCATTGTTTTTCAATACAGAGAGACTGCAGCGAGATCCGAACACTTATCTAAAACGCTGGTTTCTTTTTAAATATAATCACGATCTTTCTCCACAGATATGCCTATGTCACCGTACGTAGTACTACACATTCTACTGCGAAATGACTTAGATTTCAACAAGTTTCATCGATTGTAAACGAAATTAGGAAATTACTTTTACAATAAATGCACGTAGTTTTTTTAGCTTACAGAGTTTGCTGGATCAGGATTACGAGTATATTGATCTTCGTTCGACAAGCACCGTGAAAATTTAAAATTTTGGTTTTCCATCTGGCTGAAAATTAACATCCACTTATTCCTGTTAACTTTTATTTCAGGACTTTTTCCTCTGTTACATTTTACGCCATCTTAGATCAACGGGAGGCGACACTGCGACTGCTGCGACGCACTTCTATTCAAAATTAGACTTTTACCTAAAATTATCCTTTACCTCCTACATATTAATACACAGCGTAATTTCATGCATGATACGGTGCAATAGGCGTAATTTGCGTAATTTCATATTACTATGTATACTGTATTGTTGTTGTATGATTAATTTTAAAATATTGTTTCTTTATATACTACAGCATTGTTTAATTATATACAGCTAGGGACAACACCGTCGTGAGTATGGGGATGAAGATCAATCCAGCACATGGGACTATTATACATGTTTCGTCGGGACAGCAAACAAAGTTAGTATATATTCAGTTCACTAATTGTTATGCGTATTTGTTATTAAAATGTACAAATTTCGCGATTGTATCATCCCAAAATCATATATTTCTTGGTTACCAGAAGCATATTTGGCACTTAGGTACCTTACAAAATTTTGTAACAATGTCATTTGTTTTCTAGCGTCTCAGGTACCGCAATGACGCACGATGGAATGTATATCAAGCAGATAGATAGAAATTCAATACAAATACAACCTGGCAAAGACAGCCAAAAGCAAGAACTGACGGCGAACAAATTACAAAACGCAGCACAGAACGTGCAGATGATAACCGTTCCTCAAGGGATGACTGTGCTTCAAAACCCACTCAATATAAGCCAAATGCCTACAGTTATTGGACAACCGAACAGCCAAGTGTACATGATCCCCGCTAATCATCCGAATCTGATGCAAGGAGGCCTTCCTCCAGGGTTATTAGGACAACAAATGTTGCAGCCTGGACAGAATGTAACGGTCATGCAACCCAATCAACTTGGCGTTCCAGGTGGAGTCCAATATAACGTGCCATTGATGCCAATGAATATGCCACCAAATTCCCAGTATATGCCCGCGGGAATTAACCTAAATGCCCAACTCTCGGCTCAGCAATTGAATGCTGCTTTGGCTGGCCAGCAACTAACGAATCCGAATTTATCAGTATCCGGCACGATTCCTATAGTCCAAGCCCCGCCTCCCTCGTCTCCGATGGCCACTCAAACGATCCCCGTCACCCAACAGCAGCAAATTCATCAGCTACTACAGCAAAATTCTACCTACATAACACCGACTTCTCAATACGCTGGCATGCCACCTCAGTACATGATGCAAGCTAATTCCGGCACGATTACAATACCTGTTAGCAATCCAAACGTGCAATACACTTTACCTGCGACTCAAGTGACCAATCCAACGCCGACGAATGGCAATGGGCAGTCCACCACCTCCACTGACAGTGACAGTGCAAATGGGACAACGAATCAGACAAATTACATCTCATCATCACAAGACTCCGGGTATTCCTTATCGAGCGCAACATCAGTTCAAAACAATGGACAAACCTTTGCAGCGGATGGCAGCACCACACCCACCCCGGGCTTCACGCCCGCTAATCAGACGGTGGCGCAACAAACCTACGCGACTGGCAATGGCAACAATTCTCAGAGTCAAGCCTACAGCGTCAGTCAAGCGACCACTACGCAACCCCCGAGCTACAACCCAGCGAATGGATCAAACCAACAAACAGCTACGCAAAGTTATGTTCAAGCGTCTACTCCTAGCTCTCAAAACTCTTCGCAGACGAGTTTCTCTCCTTCGACGACGCCGGCTCCGAATCAAGCGTATCCTGCAACTTTGCCAAACATGCCGAATATCGCATTTCCACCCAATCAAAATCCCTACCCAAACGCCACTGGTCAAAACCTAGCAGCGTACGCAAGTAACAACTACCAATACACGAGCAGGCCATGGTTTAGGCCGCGATACGGGTCTCCCCAGGGGTCTCCTTATGGCCCCGGCACTGTTCCCCCCAATGGACCTCCGATGCCCGTACCCCCGCCTTCCGGTAACTATAACTACTGGCAGGACAGTTGAGACATGCAGGAAATTCTAGAAGCTGAAGAAGAATAAGTGTAAATGTGACTATTGAAGTGCTCGTGGACATTAAACTGCAATATTTTAGAATCTAGAATCATGTACGAATGATTGGACTGACTCAGTATTAATGTAACCATATTCTTATTAAGTGAAACGTTATAAATGTTACGATATGACTGACATAGTGACACTTATTGTATATTACATAGCCCCTACTTAAAATCATTTTATGAGCCTACAGAAGGTTGGATGTAAAATAAGATTGAAGTATGAGAGACTGCTTTAGAATTAAGTACATTTATAAAATGTATAGAACTAAAAAATATAATAGATATTATAGAAACCTATAACCTGTTTTATTTATATTTGCAGAGTTCATCATAATCATAGTTATCATTTCTTCTGAAAATGGCCCATGGATTACTAACGATATCATTAAATCTTTATTATAATTATATTACTCTTACAATTTTTATCTACTTGTATCAAGTGGCGAGACATGCACGAGACTCAAATTAGGATTTAGAGTGTACTGTACTTAGATTATGTAATGAAACCTTATTTTCTAATTTGGCTTTAAAATTGATAAAAAAAATTGTCCTGTCAAAATTGAATCATCATTTTCCCAGTATATAAAACGTAACCGTTAGTAAAATTTAAATAAACTGTGGGTAATAGTGAGTACAATTTAACTAAACCGATATTAAGAAAATGAATTCTGAAAACCGTTATCCTGTTACCGCATCTCTCTTTATGTTGAGAGAAATAAAACATCGCCAGGAAAAGGTAAATCGAGGATATCAACTCCTGAAGCGTAAGGCGGAAGCTCTTCGTATAAGAGGCAGGCAGGCCACGGCGGAGCTGGCTATGACTCAGTCAATGATGGGACACACGTTGAAGGAAGCCTATATTTCTCTCGCTGCCATCAAATTCACTAATGGAGAATCGAATGCTTTAGTCCTTGAAAATGTTGGCGAGGTACGTTAAATTCCTACGGCCTTCTTCGTCCCATAGGTTTGAGTTGAAAATATTTGGTTTTAGATGATTCTGATCATTTTATTATTTTAACATATCATTTTTACATATCTTGAACGGAATTAAAAGAAACCTTAATCTATCCTAGGCTCAAATTCGAGTTCAGCGTATCCCAGAAAATATTTCTGGTGTGTCTACTGTTGCCTTACAAGCTGTTGAAGATATAAGCACCAGTGATTCAATGCGCTATGCCGGTCTCGGTGCGGGTGGCCACCGAACTGGCGAGGCAAAGAGGACCTTCAGAGAGGCTATACGAATCCTTATTAAGTTTGCCTCTTTGAGAAATACTTGTTATTTGCTGGATGAAGCTATTAGAGTCACGTTAAGGTTAATTTTATGCATTTGTTAGGCCTGCGAACCAAATTAGCGATGAAAATAATTAAAGTTGTATCTTATACTTGTGTATCAGTCGAGTAAAGAGATAATTTTGTAGTCGGCGAGCTTGATATTTTAGATTCAGACTATTAATTTTCAGAAAAGTGAATGGCATAGAAAAAGTTATAATACCCAAATTACGAAATACCGAAAGCTACATCTTGATGGAAATGGATGAAAGGGTAGGAATAAGATATTTCTGTAAACTTTTGGTTAAGAGCTTTTATTTCTTTATTAACTGAAATGTTTGGTGTTAGGAGAGAGAAGAATTTCATCGTTTGAAAATGGTAAAGGCAAAGAAAAATACAGGTCGCTTCTTGGGAAAGTTCAAGTTCGAAAGTTGCAAATTTGGAGACAGTTGTGAGACAAGTGGTATGTTAATTTACTTAACTTCTAGTACTTATAAGTATATAATCAAAGCTATAAGAATTGATTTATTTTGAGTTTTGTTGGCATTACTTTTATAATTTAAATACAAGAAAACTCATCTGTTTGTCAACTGTGACTTGTTGATTATAATTCCAGATGCATCGCCAACAAATCCAGCTTCACCCACACAATCTGTGGAAAGCGTGCCGAAATTCACTTGTGAAGCTCCACCGCCATCAGAATCTGGCGGTGACTACAAGCCAATTTGCTATCCTCATTACTGGGACGATGAAGATTTGCTATTCTAAAACTTCATTATTTTGATTTTCGCTGTTTAACATACGAGTAGGCACATTACATTAAATTAAATAAAGATAACGAAAATTTCCTACGTGTTTTCTGTTGTTTGAATAGGTTTAAGAATATTTAGTATGTTGATAAATTAAGCTCAGACTAAGTGAATTGAGTAAATTTTATTTCTAAAATAAAATTGAGACAATACATAGAAGATATGCACAAAATTATTTCAGAGAACCCAGCCATTATCCAGTCTTTCTTCCATGGGTTTGGTGAAGAATTGGCATCTCCTGAATTTTTCCAATATCTCGCCCTAAAAAAAGTAATTTTCAAGAAGTTATTTGATTCGCCCATAATGTAGGTACCTACGTACCAACCTATTTAAAGAATGTAAAACTTACAGGGCCAGTCTTTTTGACTGTTTCGCTGTAGTATGTTATGGCACTAGATCCAGTGCCGTATAAAGGGTATTTCAGATGCATCTGGAAAAATCATGTTTAATAATTAAATCAGATAAAATAGGAGGGTGAGAAAGCTCTTCGCATTACAAATGTGGTATAAGGATTTCTCGGGCTTCTTACGTCTTTATCAGCAGTCACTTCCAAGTTCCGAGGCTCAAACTGATCCCGTATAAAATTTGCATCGTATTCCGAACAGTATTCTTCAACCGGTTGTGAAGTTTCCAATTCCTCGATTACTTCACCTAACATTTGCTCCCAGAAAAAGTCAGTTAGCATCCGTTTTCGTATACCTATAATTGACACAAAAAATAGGATTAATAAGGCATTTCTGAAGTCTGGCATAAGCATATGTCTTACAATTAATAAGAATTAAATGTTTATACATATTGCATCTATACCAAACCACATAATATTCAGTATTTTCTTATAGAAAAGTCGTTATGATTTTACCTTCACCATACTTGGGTTTTTTAGGAACTTTGAAATTGTCGCGCATTTCGCTGCCCTTAGCAGGAACCTCCCTGCCATCCTGTAAAATCCAAGGGCGGCTAAAGTTCTTTCCTTTTCCATAAGCTGAAGGTTCTATTGGAGCTTTTGGATGAAGCTTGATTCGTTCAAGTGGTCTAATCTTTAATTGTGGTTCTTCATTTATAGGTTCTGGAATATCAGCTTGGACGCCTTCATCAATCGTATCGGAGTCCATGCTATTTCTATGATTTAGATGATTATTATTAATTTATAAACGATTTTATAAGACATGAAGCGTGTACCGTTGCTAAGGAAGTAAACTGTGATTAGTGATGTTGGTTTACTATCAATCAATGTTGCGCAAACGAAACGCAAATTGTCAAAAACAGCATGAAGCTGTCAAAATCGTTGTCATTTGTCGTTCATAACGAAAAATGGCCGACGCTTGTCATATAGCGAAGAAACAAGATTTACCTCCTCCGGGAGGGTATAAACCAATTCCCTATAAAAGAATCCCGGCCAAGCAATACTTCAGCGGTACGTCTATCCAATATATTATCAATTTGATATCATAAACATATTATGTAACCTTATTGTTAGGTTAGGCGCTTGTGTTTTGATCATTATATAAAATCCCTTTTAATTTAAATATTATCAAGTTTCATTTTAAATATAGTGTATAACTGGTGTATAATTGATCTTCTGTAATATAGTTTTCCTATTCGTTATCGTTACACAAACTGTTAAACACTATAAATATTGTCAATGTTGTTAATCTTTTCGTAAATAAAAATATATTTTCTTGAATTTTAGGATACACATGGTTCGCTGGGTACATTGGCATGACCGTGGTGTCGGCCTACCTATTCAATATAAATCAAAAGAAAATTCATAAAAATGAGATTGAGATGCGTTCGGCCAAAATGGCCATATACCCAATGCTGCTGGCCGAGAGGGACCGAGAGTACTTGAAGCAGCTGCGCCGGAACCGCGACGCGGAGGCCGAGCTCATGCGTGACGTGCCTGGGTGGGAGGTAATCTTTAGCAATATTTTATTTTTGTATATGTGGCCAGTAGACCACCACTAGCCTATGAACATCTGTAATCACGCCAGATAAGATTAGTACCTGAGATTGGCCACAAATGGGTTGTTAATTCTGAGATTGCTATCCCAAGAGTCAATATGCCTGACATAAGTTGGAATGATTCATGAAAATTACCTAAAAATATTTTAAAAAGTGGTGGGTTTGTTTGTGGTTAGACTCCAATAACTCCAATAACAGTAAAATGCTACTGTGTTCTGTTTTGAATTGTATGGTAAATTGAAAGACTTGTATGGGGCACCCCATGAAACAGAGACAACAGGAAGTGGAACGTTGGCAAATTGAGACGACTACCAGTACAATCAGCTCAGCATACTTTACGTCATTGCTTGCCAATCATTGAGACATGTAAATTTTGTTTTAGGAGTAGTAAAATTTTTGTAAATCTTTATAAACATGTTTCGTTCATTGTTGACAACAGACCACCAATTATAATGTAGGTTTCTTAGTGGTAAGTATACAATAAGGTTCCATGTGTTTGTTTCGCTGCAATGGCTCCCATACTATTCAGCTTGTATGCCACTTCCTGTTGTCTCTTTCTTTGATGGGGCACTCTCATTTACTTTAATCCTATCCAGAGTTGATTACGTAATCAATCGGTATT
>DWLZ01000330.1:0-11020 GCA_018251995.1 Urbanus velinus | reverse complement strand
ACATATATATTTTTTCCTCTAATAAATTTAGGTTGCCGCGCCCCTCGTAAGAATCTAAAATAAACTAATAAGGTTTCCATCGTTAACAGTCTGCTTATTATAACCTTATCACTTTGCCACTTTATCACTTTGCCTGCTTCTTTATAACTTTAGTAAATATATATTTTTACTATAGGACCTGATCCAGATCAGGTTCTATTAGGCACTTAACTCACTCACCTATTGTAAGAAAATCCCTTTTTCATAAAAGAAGCGGTAAGAGCAGAAGTGGTCACCGTCGCCTATGGATATCTGTTACCATGTCGTTACAGTGCTGTAGTATATCACCTGTTCCATTACACAAGACAATGGGTAGTGATCGGAATAAACCTTCATTCAAACATCTAAAATTAACCTCATTCATATTATAGCTTTAGAGCTTTTGCCGGTTGATTTTGTATGCGAGACATCTTGTTCCTCTTAATCTCTAGCGTCTTGTTAACACAAGATTTATTGGTTACTAGCTGAACCCCGCGGTTTCACCCGCGTTTAAAAAGTGAAAAATAATACATATTTAAACATAAATGTCAACCCGCTCTGCCACGACGGCGCGCGCATGCGCGTGGAGCGCGCGCTTATGGATTTTTCAAAAATTAAAGTAGCTTATATTACGCCTTAGACCTTCAGCTATTTTTCAGTGAAAGCCCCGTCAAAATCGGTCCAGCCGTTTAGAAGATTGGCTCAGCCAAACAGACAGACGGACAAAAAAAAAATCATTATATTCATTATAGGTATCATGTAAACTTTCATATGCATTAATTAAAAAAATATTATTTTGAAATCACCAACAGACACTTAAATTTTATTTATCTGTATAGATGTAACTAACTACTGAGTTCTGTCTTTAATGTTGAGAGAGCCAGCACAACGCAGCCAAAACGAATAGCAACCTGTTTGCAGTGTTTGTGTGTAATTGATTGTATCACTTACATAATCTGCTTTCTTAAAAACGCAAATTATCCAACAATTAAATTAGTAACTTGTTCCCGACCAAACAAGAATGCCACAAAGCTGTTGTTTAGAGACAGAAATACTCGTTAACATAAAAATGTCAGTGACACAAGACACAAACTGTTACACACGTGTCGGTATTTCCGCGTGTAATTTATTCGCTGATTCACAAGAAATCTAAATGTTCGTCAGATTATCAAGCGACCACCCGCGAGCGACTGTTGTAATATTAGATACCTACCAACGTGCGTAAAAACTTGTTTATTGGAAATTAAAACAAATATTTTTTTGCATAAAATGTTCTACTTTCTTGGCAAGATAAACTACAAGTATATTAAATATTCCAAAAGAAACCTAAATAGTAGTTTCTTCTAAATATATCGCACAAAGAAAGAAGAAAAGAAAAATATTTTATTGTACAATATTGTTACACAGAGTTCTTAACTAAAATAAAATGCGCAAAAAAATAACAATGCAATCTATTTAATTTTAGAACCATTGCGTTACGATAACATTTGTACTATAGCACAAATCCTAACCTACTACGAGTACCTAGGTACCTACTATCATTTCACAAATAACTCCAAACGCGAACCGGCGCCTACATTTATTTCCACTGGCAACTTCTAAGAACAGTTGGTTATCTCCGAAACGCGCAATTGACACAGAAAGCACCGCATAAGGTCTAAACGGCAGTCGAAGCCGCATTGGCGATACAAAGTAGTTCAATCGAGATCATTACTCATGTAAATAAGATATCCAGCGCGCATTAGCTGCCCATTAACTGTATTTGGTTGATCGCGGTTAACTTACTTGTTTCTAGTATTACCAAGTTTATTGAATTCGCTCAGGAAGTCCTGATTTTTTTTTATGTTACGAGTAAATCTGAACTTTTAAAATGAAATTACTTACAGGTGGAAGTAATCTCACTTGCAGCCATTCTACCTTTTTATATAAAAATTATTATTATTTAAGAATCAGCTCGCTTAAACTCGGTTAATATCATGAATTTCAAAAATGTATTAAAATATATGTGAACACAAAGTCGAAATTAAATTATTAAAATAGATAGAGTTTTTCTTCGATGGCCAGCTCTACCGTCACGAATATGATGTCTATCTCATGATCTATGCCTACCTACTTGTCCTTAATAAAATAAAATGTTATGCATGTTAGGATATTATAGAATAGCTACTGTTCACAATGTTATGAAAACTAGTCCTGCGTCAAGACACATCGTCGCCACCCTACCGGCGACGAGTGTCCGCGTACGGGCAAGCTATGCCGCGCGGATGCCGCTCCATACCCGGGACTCTTCCTTCGCTGCTGCGGTGGTACCCTCGTCACATAATACGGCTAATACAGCGCCACGCGCGGGACAGCGGTTACTTAATGGCACGTAACAAAAAGTCTCATCACTGACTTATTCAGAATTAGAAGGACTTTGTAAACATCTGACCATAGATAGATTGATCATACACTTAAGAATCTAATGGTTTGATTTTAACAATCTCATGGTACCTATGCGTGATATTTTATTAAACTTATTAAACATGATTTATTGAAATTATAAAACCAAAGGTAGCCAACTACATTTTCAGACTATAATAGAAAGTAAAGGCTACAAAAAATCGTTAGCATTTTTTCAGAAAATATGAATATTGATAAAACTAAAAGCTATAATAGTGATTTCCCCAGTAGGTATGTAATTAAGCAATAAATCCTTATAATCGTCTGAAATTATTCCACGCTCACAACGGGGCTATGCGGCCGCTGAGTGATTGTGCGCCCGCACGAACGCCACTGCGTTAATTAAATACTATTAATCCTGGCTAAATAACTGCCTAATATTTATTAACAGTCTATATACACACGGGAGTCGACCTAGGAAATTTACGTTCATAATATAAGTAACACTACATAGTACCTACACAATATTTGATTAAAATAATATATGTGAAAAGGAGACCTAGATTTTGATACAAAAACGTTTACCTATAGTTGTTGGCATCGCGAATAAAACACTGCTGCCAAGTTCCATAGGAGTTCCCTAAATCATTGCTACAGGAATGTACAACGTTCTTCTATTAACTTGAAAGAAAATTTGTTTCGATTTTATAGTCAATAAAATTTGTATCTTGACAATCTTGACATGTATTAATCGATAAATTACCTACTTCAAACGCGGCGAAAATATAATTATTTTGGTCACCTGTGTTACTTGTTCTAATTATTGATTCTAGTAGGTAACCTACCCTACCCTAACAAGTTAAACAATTAGGAGCGAAACTCTATCATGTCATTAGGCGGTTGTATCATTTGCAGTTCGACATTGTAGGAGTCATTGCCACAGCTATTTCTGCCCAATAACAGCAGTGTCAAGCGTTATTGTGTACTGGTATCGAGAAAATCCTACTGTGGGAATATGAGTGTAGAGAGCGTTCCAGGGGAGTTAATCGTTTATTAAGAGTATGTAAGAAAATACAATTGTTATATTTGGTACGGCGTAAGAAGTGTTTGTGATGTGTGTCGGAGGATCAGGAGTGACTCATCAGCGCCGTCTTCCGGCGGCCGCTGCTCTAATTAAACCTGCATAAATTATGTCGCGAACAAACGCTGCGCTCCACTACGTGCCGACCACTGCTGTAGCGGTCGCACTGATTTGTACACAATAACACGAAGGAGCATTTAAAGATACTGTAAAATTAATCACAATAAAAGTGAAGGTCGCTGAAGACCTAAAGTTTTAGGGAAAATAGATAGCAAAACACTCTTAAATCACATACGATGTTCAGTAAGCCATGTACAATATTTTATGTAGTAAAAAATGATTAATTACCGGCTTGGTACCAACCAGTTTTACCAGTGTCATTTTCTCCTCAGTAAAATTGTCCAATAAGCATTTATTTAGAGACGAGATGCGTGCGGAAGAACAATCGACGTACGATCATAATATGTAATACAAGTATTTATGCTCAGAACGTTTCCTCGACATTTTACTTTGCAATTATCACAAGTAAAAATATTTATTAAATATTCGGCATGATGGAGCGCTGCCGACAAATCGCCTCGTAGCCACTTCGTAGCGTAGACACTGTTCGCAGACGTCAAAACTATGAGAACCTATACAAAATAAGTATAACCTACGTGCGACGCCAGGTGCACGCACAACATAAATTCTCGTTGAATTTTCGCTGTCACCGCGCAACGTTATAAAAGTGCGATTTTCAGGAATTTTAGTATTTGTGACATTCGTCGTTTGAAGCGTTTCGCCAGCGATCCATTAAGCGAATATTCGACATTCTACACACATTACTCGTTTTCTACGAGCGAGAGCGGAGCGGAGCGCAGCGCCGTAAATCAGTCGTCGCGGCGGCGCAGGGCGGACTCGCGCCTATAATTACGCCGCCACTCGCGCTCGCCTCAATGGACGTCGCATGACGGACGGCTGACCGCTTCAACCGCGCGTCCGCCCGCGAGCTGCCCGCGTACCGCCCGCGTGCCGCCCGCGTGCCGCCTGCGAGCCGGTCGCGCCGCGCACGCTGCACGCGCCTCATCGACAGCCGCACCTTCTATCATAATTATCCCTAATGGAACTATATAGCAGGTGAAATCGCTCGCGTTAAATGTTAACATTACACCTATTGAAAGTAATTGACATCTATATTACTGCAAATTATCCTGTCGATATCACCAGTAATTATCGATATGGGTATTTATTAAAACAGAGTTTATAGAATTAAACAGTTCAATGTATTTAAGGAGGTGGAACCAAAGGAAGAAATGCTGCTTGTTGCAATCGAACATTGATAAAAATCTGTTTATCTCTCCGTAGGGGGAGCAGTGTAGCACCAATCTTTTGTAGACTTATAGAGCATTCCTTTCAACCTGACTTAGTCATTCGTCATTTCGATTGGATTAGCATTTATGTCTAACAATATCTATTTGTTTATACTCATAATACACTTATAATGCAATGATTCAAGCAGTCAATCAAAATGTATACCTACATTAAGCAAAACAATAAATAGCTCACACTATCGTTGGCAAGCGACGCGCACCGTCCACAAATCACTCGGAGCCATGAGGAACACGAGGCGAGGGCGGAGCGCCCTGAGTTATTGGCAGCGGCGGCGCGGGGCCCTGCCAGCGCCCGCGGCCGTCACGTTGGGATCATTAGCGCTATGTAAATATAGATGCTTATTACAAGCCATCATAACTCCGTGGCGCTTGAATATCGCAATGCTGTTGCTTAACATAACACGTCGACGGCTGACACCGAAATTTCTCATAGTGTCACCGGCGCATGTCAGACGAACTGTGACTATCGTCAGAATCTTCTATTAGCGAAGGTGAATGTCCAGTCCAGCGATAGACCTGAAAAGGCATATATTAGTTTTAATAGGTGATCACATGTATACATAGTCAAATTTTAAACGCCGTACTTTCAAGGGCGCATTACGCTTGCTACCTGCTTGCATAATAGTTATCTTTTGTAAACAATTAAAGACCTGACATAACTCGCCACCGATAATCTGTACTAGAGCAACATTTTCAAGCCTTCCTAGTCATTAAAGAGTCTTACCCAGCAGTAAAAATTAAATATGTGAATTGTTTAATTTAATTAATTCAAGTCCGTCTGAGTTTTAAATGAAATCCTATTGAACAGTAATTACGAACGAGCTCAACGAATTATCGGCACTTAGTTATGTACCTACATATATCTAACGATTGGAATCTAAATCAACGTAAGCAGCACTACAGTCTAAATGCAATTGGAATTTGGACTTCATTCATCTGTGAAACATACTTACATACCGATGTATGGTAATTTGAGAACGTCAGATAATTTGGTATCAAAGTGAAATCACACCATTCTCCATTGTACTTAGCATACAACATTACATTTACATTTACATTTTATATTTGTAACTAAATGTAGGTTAATTTGAAATTTATTTCGTATCACAGCTCGTGCTAATAAATCATCAACTTATAAGTTACCGGTAAATGTATGAATTTTAACATCGCGTTATATTGTAAGCAGATAACGAATTTATTACAACACAACCATAATTATTTAGCCGTATTGTGGTAAATATGCTTATAACAATGTAAACATGGCTAAATAATCCATGAGGATTTGAGAGACAATCCGAAGTCCACCTGTAGTGTACCGGACTGCGCATAGTGTGTCAAACTGTAGAATGATTAGCATTTTTCCGTCCAATTAAACGGATGTTGATGTTTGAGATGTTCTACATACACTAGCAGTAATTGTGCGTCGGTGATGGCCGATGCGCGCTCTAGTCTAAGCGCTTGCTACATCTATTCTTATCTATAAATAATGTGACACAAGAGAGAAAATATCTTGTAAATTGTAAGCGTAATTTAAACACGACTTGAATTATAGACATAATTTTATTAGACTTTTATTTAGCTAGTCAACATTGAAAAAGTGTGAATTTCATAACGCTACTGGTTTGAAGACATCTACTTTAATAGCTGCATTTTAACACAAATAAGGCATCTCGTATCTTATTGATTCATCATCGATATCGCGGTTTCCTGGAGTACGGTGCGGTATGCGCTGGCACCGCACTGACACATTGATGCATCGCGCGCGGCTCATTGTCGAGTAAAAATAACAATACATCCGAGCTCGCTTTATGTGTCTAGTGCACATTCAATGAGAAAGCAGACATCCATACGAAACATAGCTCATTTATTATTCTTTGGAACGAGCGGCAATTTATTTTGGCAGGCTTGACGACTTCTACGCTCTTCCTGTTATATAAAATCTTGTAAACGACTGATAATTTCTTTAAATGCTTTTGGAGTTTAGTTGAGGATTGTCATTAAATCGAAAATATATTATTTACTAAAAAAACTTTCAAGTAGTTCAACATCGTATTTATTTTGAATACGTAGCAGCAGTATCTACGTAGAACTACGTGCGTAGAACACAGGATTGAAAAATACCTTACAACCGAGACTTCTACTAATACCTACAACCTATCCCCTCAACCTATCAACCTAGGTTTGTTCTTCTGTTTTAATAAAATTGGATAGTTATGAACATATGCCGAGATAACACTACCCTTTTTATCTAGCACTAATTTATACCATAAAGAAGTGTAGAGTTGCTATTTATTCGTCTGAAAAGAGTTGAAAGTCATTATCGTTTTAATATGAAATGTATTAGCTATGCACAGTGAAGAACAGCAACCACTTAACAACGGTCGAACCGCATGCTCCTACGTTATATCTACATATTTCTGAAAAAAAACTCTAACTGGCTACTACATATCCTACACGGTAATTAAAACATTCTTCATTCGTTACATATATATAGAATTCTTTCTCGAATAACGAAAAAGGTCTCTCTCGAATGCTTTGATTTATTACTTAAATTCTTAATAAAACATGATCGGCACGCTTCAAAAACCTTTTTCATTCGAATTGAAAATAAATCTCAATTTCACTTGCAATTACGGAGGTGCATTTCGCGAGGAATTTAATAATGTTGAGCGGAGCCTTTGTTGAACTCATCGCGGCGCATTAGAAAAATAGTTAACTGACCCTCCGCCTGCCGCCCTCAGCAATTACAGCGGAGATAATACGAGCATACGGACCCTTGCATTGTGTTCATGTTCCATTATGAGGACCTGCTGGGGACCGGCGCTTTGTTCCGGCCTCCCGACATTTCATATTACACCGTTCCTAATGCTATTTAATATAATCGTTAAGTTTATAGTGCTATGAGCCAATAAAATAACCTACACGGTAATAGAAAATTCTATTTTGAATATCAAAAAACTCATCCCGTTTCCCAAGTTTCAAGCACTTTCTTGCCAGTCCCCACTTAAGACACATGCTCAGCGGTGATGTATTACGTCATTACATACGTGTTCCGACAATAAAACCGAGGCGGCACACAAAAATAAGCGATCGAATACTAAATATAACAAAGCAATCGCGGGCGGACAACGAACCCTGGATTTGCTGCGACAGATTTATAAGGCGGGTGTCGATCGCGGCCGCTTCGGCGAACGCGCTGCCGCCTCCGGGAACTACGATATACGACCTAGCGGGATTTTCCTTTTGCACACATTTCGCGATTTTATCCGACGAATAGTTACACAAAAACTAACACAACATCAAAAGGATGCAAAACTCTTTCTGGAAATGGTGTGATGCGTGATTTAAAGATCAGTCCGCTCGTCGAATGTTTCGTGTTTCTTTTTTGCAACAGCTATCAATTTTTGTTTATTGTTTTCGATACTGAAGTGCTACGAAAATCAAGATATGCACATAAAATGGATGTCTACAGCAGCGTTAAGATATCATAAAATAAAAGAAAATGGTATTAAATACTAACGAAGTATACAAAACAATGATTAGTCCATGTAGCAACCATTAACGCCTAGACATTAATGTGTGTTGACAGGGCAGGCGACGCAGCACAAAACAATGTGACAAGCGGACCTCACGCGTGCTCTATGCATAATAACCGTTCCGCAAAGGCATAGCTTGCGACTTATGTCGTATTAGTTGGCGGCTAAGCGACAGCGACAATTAGTCGCGCATACATTATCCCCGTCCACAGCGGCGAGAGCAACCTGTCCGCCGCATTGCTCATGCAGTGCGTAAACTACAATTGTTAGCATTCTATTGACCTGTTATGTACGCGGAAGACATACGAGTAAACTTGAAGTTATGTTATGCAATCTTGTTTTTGTAACGTTATAATAAAATATGTTATAAGAAAATTAAATAATAAATACAATGTAAGTTACAATTAAGTCGAAGTCGTACATACGTAGGTATCTACATTAATTAGATTTATTTCCCGCTTATATTATATGGTTAGGTAGGTACTAATAGATACCGATTTAACTCCAGGCAATGCAATCTACTTATACAAAGATTCTGAACCTATCTATAGAAATTCGAAGAAACTTTGTTATGAAAACAATTTATTATTTTTACTTTTAGAAAACAAATCTATTCACCACTTATTGTAATTAACTTCTATGACTTCGAAGAAATGGGGTAACCATCTTTGGAAGAAATCTTAAAATCGATAGATAAAGATAAGCCAAGTTCAAATCAGGCTGTATTCGATAAGATTTTCAGATAGGCATAGCGGAGTGGCTACGCCGGCGCAGGCTCGTGATTGAGCGACGGATCGCCAGATAGCGCTTTTCTCGGAAGCGGCCGCGCGCCGCCGATTCAATGTTAACGCGGCGATTCCCACGCGATCCCATTCGTTAATTGCCCGTCTCATTCTATTGTAGTGCCGACTTTGACTCTCGTATTATGAAGTCAAATCGAAACGTTCGTTTTACTTTATTTAATGATCGCACGAAGCATTCGTGAAAACCTCAAAAGAAACACCGATTGTCATTTAAATGTGACATGGATCTATTGCAGTAACTGTCTCACATCAGACGAATTGCATGCCAATCCAAGTGATCCGGGCGATAAGCGGCCAAGGAGTGGGTAAGCGTATAAACATAGCGTGGGACGGCACCTGACAAGCAGCAATAACACGTCGGAGCGGCTTGACGTGCGCGCCGCATACTTGGTGCGGTTCCCGGCGCATGCCGCGCGCGCCGCCGCCGACCGTCTCGTCTCATCAATCCACTGCTGATATTCACCGATTCAATTAGAAATTCGCCAAGTAGCCGCATCGCGCTAATTGAGAGCGTTCATCGCATGCGTCGCGGGCGAGTAGCATCCATTAAATGGACTCAAAAGTAGGTATACGAACAAACGCGCACCGCCCGTCGCCGTCGCGTCTCTCCTTTTCGAATGATCGGAATACGCGCGAGTCCGGGTGCGGGTGACGAATTCGCGACGATGACAATAAGACGCCCCCGCTCGGAACCGGGGCGCGTCATCAAAGCGAGCATGCGGGTCGACGGGGGTTGTCACCGCGAAAAAACTAATAAAAACGGATATTACACGCGCGAATATATTGGCCGCGACCCTCCGGCCGGCCGCGTGCCGCGCGCGCCTCCGCGCCGCGCTCGCTCGCATTCATCGGCGGTATCTATTTCCCGTCTGAATTTCACGGTGGAAGTTTTCTTCGCGCAAAATATGTGAGGAATTAAAACGCGTTAGCGAGCGCAAATGTGCTCCATACGAAAATTCGAGCGCGGAGATTGCCGGCGGCGCGCGAGGGGAAGGGGGCTCCGGCGAGTCAATAAGCGCATTCCGGCTGCACCGAGCCCAATTGAAAATCAAATAATGTTGAGTATAGCGAATTAGCACCCCTCGCGACTCGCGTACACGTGTTTAATTTGTTGACCGAATTAAATATTATGATTTATTAATCTGTTTGATGCGGCTATTACAATAATAGCACTTGGGTATTCATTCATAGCAGGTTACTGGTGCTTTTATGCTTACTTTACATTGTAGATGATTTGTTTATTTTGATTATTAATTTGTATTTTTTTTATCTCTTCCTTACATGATGCTGGATTAAATTCTCCGTGTTCCTCGAGCACTATGAAACCTTAAAAACTTTAAAATCTGTGAATATTTCAAAAACATAGGTACTATGCTTCGGCCGGCAATTAAACTTTTTTCAAATCTCTATTAGGGATTGGTATTTTAAGTTATGTGGCCAGTATTTTTATTTAAAGAAATATTATAAAAAAAGGATTTTTCTGCTTTACTTTGACCGAGAATTAAAAAGTGTGTATATTTGGACTTAAAATCCTATCACGTCGGTGTATAGACGTAGCCCGAGCAGGTGGCAGCGCGGCGTGGAGTGGCGAGCAGTTTAATATCGCGAGCACGTGCGAGTGAGGGTCCTCTGAGGGGTCATCCCATGTATCGCCAATTTCGCATGTCATAAAACCGAATTAATATTGTCCCAGCGCCACCCTTCCGCCCATGTTCACTGGGTATGCCACTTGGACCCACTTCACTGTCACTATACAAATAAAACTCAAACATTATTGAATTAGGTATAAACTCATATTTTTCTTAACTAACATTGAAAATACTTGCTTAT
>DWLZ01000329.1:0-11033 GCA_018251995.1 Urbanus velinus | reverse complement strand
GGCAGATGACTGATGATTCATTTATGTGTATTTTACACAACCAATACTAGATTATGTTTGTGGAAAAGGTTTATCTGCCCGCGACTGAACTTCTGAGAACAGGAAAACAATAAGATTTCCCCAAACGTTTTCCTACAACTTTATAACTCTTTTGATATCATGGAAATAATAAAATTAAAATTGATTGCCTATTTTATCAACTGTTATCAATATCTACTACAAATAAAATGTGCACATACGGTAGTGCTTTGAATCTGGGCTTTTTGCCCGACCACATAATACATGTATACTATTAAGAAATCTTCAATATAGTAAAAAACAAAAATAAAACGCCACGTGGCTCATCCACGAGTGTTCGCCTGATGAATGATAGTGTTTGTACTACACTAAGATCTTATAACATAAAATCTTCGGAATAGATTTTACATACTTTGTGAATATACATTGATAAGTAATTATACAAAAAACAAACTACCTATAACACTATTTATTTTTTAAGTTACATCACTCGTTAGAATAGATAGGCGTATTCTAATTTTATACGTTTTACGGTAAGTAGTTACCGAGTTTGCCTATAAGTCTTAGATAGTTTCAAAATGTCTTTGATAAGCCTAAATAATGTTTTCATATAAATAATTTAAGCCTGCATATAAAACTAGATCTTACGTCTTTCCAATACTGGCTATATTCGCTTACAATATTAAACTGTAGTAAGTCTCTTGTTATAAGTATGATAATGTTTCAAAGTAGGTACTAAACTTGCAATTCATCTTAGCAACTGAGTTTTAGACAATTCTTTCCTCAACCATTTGGGCTATTAACGGAGGTTTTTGTTATCTCTTACTTATTCATTTTTATTCTTTCGTAAAAAAGTAAGTAGTGTATTATTGACACGCTTTTAAATAAAAAAGTTAAGTAACGTGTGTGAAATCACGCTTTTTGTATGATAGTGTGCATATGTGAATGTGCGTTTGTGTGTGTGGGCATGAAAAACCACTAGATGTTAATTTTAATTTAACTTAAACAAGTTAACACTCTGTAAGTTGGAATGTTTGTTGTAAGGGTAAAAAGTAAATAAAATGAAAGTACGGTATATTTTTCTAAATTATTTATTCCCTCTATCATTCTTCCTTTTTTGATAAACTTATAATATCTTAGCTCTATTTACAGTTTGTATAAATTAAAGTAGTAATAGTTAATATTTTACAGTACGCTCCTATTGTACAACACGCTTTCAAAACTGAAAGACTTGACTACTTCAATGCTAACACTTTCAATAAATGAAAGATTTTACAGGAATCCCAAGGCCGAAGGCGTGATTAAATGAAAAAAAAAACAAACAAGTATTGTTACAAAAATAACAACAAAATTTTGAAATGGTAACATTACTGATTTTCTTTTTTTGGAACAATTTTATAAAAAACTAAACAAAAGTTGATCTCAAATTTACAATCAATATAGAAACTCAACACCAAGTACCAAACGGGACAATAATTTAGCAATAGGAAGAGGAGTGCCGCCATCACACCACAGATTACAACAACGAATAAATTAGTTTTAAATTAAATAAATGGCACAAACCAAATTCTACGATCTTATTCGGTACATGGTGGTGCGAATATATTTAACAATTTTCGATTGAAATATATACATTATAATAACAAATATAAAAATTTCGCTCGCAGATTTGCCGATTAATCACGATTTTATATAACCAAATACAAATAATAATATAATCAAAATAACTCTATGATGGAAGCAACTGACCGTTGTGCAACAAAAGTACTTTCGCCTCTGCGTAACAACATAATGGCAATCAAGTAATCGCTAAATAACATCGGTGGAGATCACAATTACACGATATACTTTAATTTTATATAAATACAAAATATACATACTCGTAGCTACGCATACCACCTATCGATACAACAGCAACTTCAATGCAATATACCCATCTATATCGATGTGAAATTGATATGATTACATTAGGCTTAACAGGAATTACGTAATAGTTAACAGAATGCTTCATAAATAACTCGATCCGCGGATCGCACGACGTTCGAAACGGAAATACTGAAAGCCCATAGCTGTCCTTTCACAACAAAGATGGTCGATCGTCCCATGGGTAGATCACAAGAACGCGATATCAGTCTCACTTATTCTGTCATTACGATTTTTATACGACTATACCACAGCTCGTGGGTGTTCCAATACCAATATAGGAGCAGAGTGATACAATAAAATTCCATTATAGTAACGTAACAGTCACGCAGCTCCTATAGTGCGTACGGGACTCCCACTTTATAAATTAGTAGGTCGGCGGGGTGCGGGCCAGCCGCCCCCGCCGCCCCTTTCTATAAACACTAAAATAAAATCTCCACTGAGACTTTTATTTGGCTCCGGACACTACCAGTGCAACAGCTGACGCAGGACACGTCCGGCATGACGGATGTTGAGTGGCCTCGGCCATGCTCATATCACAAGACAATTCTATGCTTATTGGAAGAGGCCTCCCATGTAATAAAATAAATTATTATAGCACGGTAATTTGTCTTGTCATATATCACACGACATTCTTATAAATTTGCGAGTTTATTATACAAGATGTGACAAGACAAATGCTTATCGTCTATTGAAGAAATTATAATAAATTGTCTTATCACGTCATAGTTTAATATAGCCTGAATTGCACTCATGACGCCATAATTTACTTAGTATACAACTCAACGGAAGTTACGCTCAACATTGAATTCATACTTTGTAAACATTGTCATTTTGTGAACAGTACATAATTAAGAATTCATTGTGCAATAGGAAATCAAAATAATGTTGTTTTGACCTAAAAGTATTCATGTGACTATATTTGAGGCCCTGTACACATGTAATAAACCAGATTATAACAATTTAAGACATTTTTTAAATTATACTTTTTAAGAATTAGGATGTGATTAGGATTTTTGTGTTGTAATCATGTTTGATGACATTAATAGGACTGTTGCCAGAACGGTCTTACATTAAACACAGTTGCTATATCACATGTGTACTAGGCGATCATACAAAGTCAACGGGTAAACAAATCAAGCTTCATATTGCCGTTCACTACTTAGTAGGTGCCAAGTGAGTAATTGCTATTGAGGTATTTACTAATCGGCCATAATCCGTGTCACGCGTCAACCAAATACAAGCGAGGTCCATACCGCATGGGTAGGCAGTAAGTGCGAACTAGACTCAGGCGAGGTCCATACCACGTAGGTACCAGGCAGCGGACGACTGCTAGACACAAGCGAGGTCCGTACCAGGTAGGGTTGCCAACCGTATAGTATTGTTTCGGCAAAGTGAGGTTCACTACCGATACTTAACTTTTTTTATTGTACAGAAAAAGTAAAAAAGTTCAAAAGTTTTTTTTTTTTTTTCAATAAATAAATAACGGACGTATGTCTTTTTTCAAAATGTTCTCAAAAATGCAATATTTTTGGAGTTATCTGAAAAGGCGTTGGCAACCCGAGTACCAGGCGTTCATAGGCGGGAGGAGGCTAGACGCAGTCGAGCTCCATGTCCGCGTCGGGTACCAGGCGGTCATGAGCGGCGGCGGCGCGGGGCGGCAGCTCGTTCCGCGGGTCGCGCGCCAGCCACGGGTGCCGGGGCACGTCCCGCGCGGGCAGACGCTCGCTCGCCTCCCGCCGCAGCAGCGAACGGATTAGGCACTTGCCGCGCGACGACAAACACTCAGGGACTACGAAGTAGCCCCGAGATATCTTCGCGAACAGCGACGCGTGCTCTGAGTCGTTGAATGGATACCTGTAACAATGTAACATAGCGTTTAGTTTATTGAACTAGATGGTCTAGCGTGACTAGAATTGCTCTAATGTTAAGTGGTGACAGCCTATGAAATCTTTCTTTGTAGATTGACCAGTTACTACAATACGCTACCTACCTAATCGAAACTTTTAAGTAGAATGAAAAATATCTCACGAATATTAATGATAATTACTCAATAAAACCATTCAGCTAAAGTTTCGTGGAAGACGCCCGATAAATTGATAAAATATAATTAAGTGTAGATAATACTAGTCGTATTAATTTCGTATCCAAAAACGAGATATCTACAAAAATGTCTTGAAAAAAAGCACCCCTAAAGACTTTTAAGAGATAAGTAGGCTCGTTAAAATCAACGTTAGGTCGATCCTCCCGAGATTGGCCAGTTTTTTCGAATTCGGACCGCACTAATGATCGGCGATCCGATTGTCATTCGAGGGCAGATGCGTCGAAACAAAAAGCCAGGTAAATACGGCGGAACCCTTCCGGCGACAGGTGAAGGCGGCGATTGCGGCGAAATCCCGAGTTTCGAATTTAAATTACGGGTGCAAGGGGCCGAAAAAAGAAAACAAAGGATCGCAAACGGCAGGTGCGGGCGCGGGCGTTTCGGGCAACGTCTTCGCCGCATGACTGTGGCAGGTGCGCGAAGATTTCATTCCACGTATATATGTGGGTGATATAATTGTTAGCCGTTGGCGCGTAACGGCCGACAGGTGATCATCCCCGTCGCCAACGGTCGCCGCGACCCCTGCGATCTCTAAAAACGGTAAGTCCCACGCTAGCAGGTGAAGACGCCCACTCAACCCACTGACTTCCATAAAATTTATGCACATTTAATTGCGCTTAACCTAATTTTCATTACAAGTTGCGTAGGGTAGATAAATTGTGCGACCGGCATGTCTAACGGAATTTAACCTATAACGACATTACATATTACAATATAATAAGCGACTAATTTAAGAGGGTGAGCCTTTTAATTAGTCGTCAAATATTTGATATGTTAATTGTTTTGTTACTATCTTAAGGATTCAGTTAATATGACTTGTGTAAGAGGTACATCACTACATAAAATCTTGTTCAAATGTACAGATCGAAACGCACCTTCCAACGAGCATGGTGTAGAGGATGACGCCGAGCGACCACATGTCCGCCGCCCTGCCGGAGTACGTCCGATGTGCCCTGAGGATCTCGGGTGACACGTAGGCAGGACACCCCCGCTTGTCTTGTAGCAAGTCCTCCTCGGGGTCGTCGAGAACGACCGCGTCTTCTAGTGACTCAAGTTTTAACGTCGTTCTGAAACAAGGAGAAGTAGGATTAAATTTTGTGCCAATCAAACGGTAAATGTCTGTACTCATGTAATTCTATTCTAGTCTGTATGCATGTAATTCTATGTATTTGTCGCAAGTTACAAGAGATTAGAAGCCCTATGTAGGCCATACGGTTCTTGGCAGACGTTTTTATTTAAACCTCTAGCGTGTTTCATGGATAATCTGACTAGTTATCTTGTACATATTAGCTCTAACCGGTCCGTGCGGCAACTGAGACAACAAATAAGTTTACATCAAATTCGATAAAAGCAATTTATCAGATAAACCATTTCCTCGACACATTGTCGAGTCAGATGTATTTGACGCGCTATGACCGGCGACCCGTATGAATCGCGGGCGTCGTGTTCATATTAAAATATGTGCACATCGCGATCGCCGGTCGAGCGTGATGGATCCCTTTGTGCACAAAGCTTTGTCGGGCGCCATTAACGATTCGCGCACTGCTAATTAGTAAAGCATCACACATTAAAGGGAGCTAGTTACAAAACGATACTCGGTCCGGCTCGCGTTTCGCCGCATGTGCAACAATAATGTCATGTAAATAATTACACAGCGAACCATAAAGCTGTTCGATGACGCAATGGGTTTTGTTTCATCACATCACGGGCTTTGGGCGCACCGCGACCTCGTATTTCACAGCCGCCGCATCGTTTCGAAATGCATTAAATGCACACTTCGAAACCGTACGGCGATATGTGATTCAACGCGATCGGATAGGGGGCGATCGCGTCAAGAAAACTCTGATCCGAGGGAATGGTTGTTGAACCTTCGCCGTATTTATCCAGTTGAACCGACGTACCATGTATTTGCTTTCGACATGTGTGGCTGACTGCTCCGCACCGAGTCGCCTGTACGTACCGCATTCAATGTAGTCGCCGCAGTGCACTTTTAATTAAAGTTATAAAAGGCGCTCAGCAAAATAGAGGTTAAGGCGAGGCAGGTGTGTGGTAGGCGGTTCGACTTAGTAAAATCGACATGCACTAATGTATAGGATATTTTAAGCCCGTTTAATAATACTAGCTAGGGGGAACGCCGACTTAAATGAATTCGAAAGGAGGGCTGGGTTCTATTCTTGCGTTTTATTTTAAAATCCATTAAGTCTATATTTGACGGGGAGCATCGATTGCGAGGAGCGCAAGATACGATTACGCGTTCGTAAACTAAAAGCTGGGAGTAATAAATATCTGGTTTGTTCGAAGCGCAGTTACAAAACCCGCAAGTTGCGGTCTCAGCCGTTTGACAAATAGTGTGCGCCGGGGCTGACGTGGCTCCTCATTCCGTAACGCAACATCAACGCAACGCTGACGCACAGATAATTTGAGACGCAAGATAAGGAGATAGTGATTTATTATTAACACATTTACGAGCCGATCGTGACAATATGGAACGGTTGGCTCCCGTTAAAGGTTACTCTCGTTACCGATGGCGCAACCCTCGCTTATCACGCGAAACTCTACGCATGATCGTTGTCATTATCAAGTTTCAAATCGAATTATTTTGCAAAGTAGACTGGTATTTAGGTCCTTGTTCAGCATTGTAATACGGGTTAGATTTGCAACATGTGTCTAAGTGATGGGTTGTGATCTGGCGCACTTATTGTTGGTGCAAGCTCTTGCGCCAGTGAGTGATGTGGGCCGAGCGTGGCGCAGCACGTGCGGGGTACTACGCTGGCGTAGAGAATTAGAGATGCACTGTGGGAACCGTTCGTCTAAACGAGCAATGACGTCACGATCGACCGCACTCCGGACCTTTTTTGTAATCCATCAGTGAGCGGAGCGGGAGTCCTCGTATCCGTTTTAGGTCTCGACTGCGCAACTGATCCTAATTAAATCCCTTACGCCGGCAAGGCTACAGTGCGATGTCTGCAGTTGCAATCGATTCGTATTTCGCAACGCGTAAATAAGTTATACGGTGTTGTAACGCGGTCGGAAGGTTGGCCGGATTTCCGAGCGTGTTCCGAGCGGTGGCCTCGAAGGATTCTCGGTCTCTCGGACGCGGGACCGCGAAAGGACGGCGGCCGCGGCCCGCTCCGCCGATCCGTTACCACCTCGATGACAAATCATCAGAGCGAATTTGTTAACAATCTCGATCCATTCTTATTACGATCGTGACGTACTGCAATTTAACATTTGCGTTACCAAACTGACACGTCTACTTCGCAACGACGTTAACTAACAAATTTTCGATAGTTAGGTACAACTCTCCTCTCGGATTGGTCGGCGCACGAATAAGTTTCTTGGTCAAGTTGAGTATTATGACTATCGTGCAATAAATCTCGGCCTAATGCCGTCGTGAGGTCGTTAATACGTCGTATACGGCGTTCACGTGGACGTGAGACGGATCGGTGCATGAATGTAGTTTTATTGATATGTTAATATATGAAGCGTAGATCGTGTGCGGCGTGTGGGAGATCGCCCACAATTAGCGGGATGCGCCGGCGCGTTTCGCAACTGCCGCCATTGCTCAACTCAACCCTGACAGTTTCGTAACAAACAATGGCAACGCGGCACAGATGCAGCACACATGCATGCACTTCCTGCTCGACTTTATATCGCTATGACGAATGCTTGCGCAAGAGGCAGCCGACGCTTTGTGCGCGACGAAACACAAAACCGTCTCGATGTGTCGTGTCCGGCGATGTTGCGAAATGTCGGATCTAATAGCTGCCACCGATGCATAATTCGTTGTCTACACTCGTCCCGACTCCAGACCGCGGCGTCATGGCCGACGTAGGTTTTCGTAACCCGCATTGTAGGGACATGTGTGTCGCAAGCGAGTTGCCACACCGCAGCGGAGATGCCGGGATACGTTGGGAAACCATCCCGACTACACTCAATTATACGGCCGCTCACATTGCTCAATAATGACCTGGGCGCTCCATGAAATTTGATCGATAAAAGAACCGACGCTCGAATTTATCCAAACTACTAAGTTACGGCCCGCCCGATTCTCTCGAATGTCAAGCGGTGTCAGTCTTGTGAAATTTCCGGTCGGTCACAATCCGCCGTTCGCGCACAGTAGGTAATGTATCAAAATCGTTCGAAGTTCTCTATCGATTTCGTATATTTACTAAATACATATCAGCTCCAGAATTTAGGTCTCAAAACCGCACCAGCGCGCGGTTCGTTTTATCGGAGCCGCGATAACGCAAGGCGTACGTTTTGAAACCGGGCGCTGGGCCGCTTGCGAAAACGCTAATGTGAGCATCGGTTGCAAAATTGTTTTAGTTTTAAAATCGAATGCATCGATAGGCCGACGCAGCGTCTCGGCGGATGACATTTGCCGCGAGCGGTAAGGAGATCGAGTAGCGCAACGACACCGCACGCCGTATTTGGCAGCCGCTGCCCGCGTGTCACAATGGATTATGAGTCGTTGCGATATGGCGTGATGCAAGTCCGGGCGGCGGTCCAAGGCGCCGCCGAAATAATCCCGTGTTGCAACTTGTGGACTGCGGAACGGGCGCCACTCCAGGGCCCGTTGCGCAAACCTCGCACCGACCGCTGCAATCGGCCGAATGTGCACCCGACATCTCTATGCACCGGATCGTGTTTACGAAACAAGCGTTCGATGACCTCTCTATTACGCGTATATTGCGCAACCGAAGAAAGCGACCAAAAACGCGTCGTCCGCAAAAAGTATCCGAATTCACATCGATCTCCGTCTCGAATCGCTGCAATTACACCGTTACGTGGCAGCGAGTGTTAAATCCGGTGAGCGGTCGACTTTCTAACGCGGGGTCGGTGTACGCGGCGGCGTGTCGCAACAATTTCTCCGCGTCGCGAACGAAGAAAGCGCGACCTCAACGTTTTGCAATCGAGCGCCAGCACACCGGAGAAAAGGCAGCGGTAGAAAGCGTACCTACATAGGCCTAGTGTAGGGAGAGGGCGATGCGAAACCGCAGGGTGACGCTTGCAACAGATCCGCTAATGAGCTCCCTTCAGGCTCCTTCGAGCGCGACCGCAACACGGGACGTTTAGCATAACAGTGCTCGTCGGGATTGGGCAAGTGACGCTTACGCAAGGCGCGATAAACGCGCGGGCGCATGTCACCGCCGTGCGTGAAACACTTCCGTTCATTGACTCCTTCCCGATATAACCGTGCTTCGCTGTTGTCTCTTTCGACATACATACTTTCGCGGACGCACATGCGTGCTCGACGAGTGAGGTCGCCGAATCGAATAAAAACTGTCATATCGCCATCTTCACCCTTGATCTTTTAGGCCAATTAACTCGACACGCTCCATGCGAGCGAAGGAGACGCCGTTGCAGATCCCATCACGATCGGAGCCTGATGCAATTGTTCACGTAACTCGAACTAGGAATTCTTTCGTGTGGGATGTTACAATGAAGAATCTCAATGTAACCGGCTCACCTGCCTTCACGTATAGACTTTCATAACGCTGTTACGTTTTAAACCGACTTTTCCAAGTGTTGGGAAACGCACCGGTAAAAAGCTGGAGCTCCCACATCGCGGACGAGTAATCATCATCATTACGGCAGACTGTAAGACTGTTATCTGTAGAAAAAACGCGATACTCGTGTGACAGTCCGTGATTAGCTGCGACGATAACTTTCACGCTAACGATGCCACGCAACTGCATAAGAATAATTATTCGTACTTCATAACTGCAAGTACACCTTCGGAGCGATCATAAAGAGTTGCCGGCACCTGTCGCCAGGTGCGCGGGCGCCGCGGTCCTCGCTCGTCGCGGAGGCTGGCGCGGCATAAAGGGCAGCTGTGCGCGTTTGTCGTCGGACAGATGCGGTCCAGATCGACCGATAAATAAAAGAGTAAATCCACATCCGTAAGCTGCCGCGGTTTCCGTCGCCGCACATACGCAGCCGGAATCGGCGATTGTTTCGCTGTGCAATCGCTTCCTCTTCATTATTGAGGATCGGAAACGCGAAACGTTCGAGATGAATGCTCCTTCCTCGTTCATATGAGGCACGCAACGAGAGAGCTCCTCGGAGCCGAAATGAGCGTCGGAATTAGAACGATAATTAATCATTAGAGCTGGTCCGGTTGCAGCGTGCGACGCAAGAGCTTGCGATATGTAACGAGCGGTGTAGCAGTTGCAAACTTCGGAGCAATAGGCCGGATTACAGGCGGTTTGTTAACTGTATTGACGTCTTGCGTTGCGATGTAAATTTATGGTAAAATAAAATATAAGACAATGGATGTTTGCGTTACGGTTGATTTATATGCGTGCACGGCGGACGGGCCAAGGTGTCCGCGAGGCACGGAGACATTTTGAGTAATCCGCATCAGTTTTGTAACAGTTCGGCTTTGCAAAACGGCCCGCGTGTGCCCGGTGTCGTATTAAACGGTTGCTCCTTGCGCTCTATTTCATAACTGTGTTTGCACAAGATACTAAACAATTGCGCGTTGTCTCTTGCGTGTAGGTGCGCTGGCGCTGACTCAAACTGATAGCGTGTCTATATTATAACGGAATCTAATTTATTTAGAGAGGTTTGCGAAATCATTCATTTTCAATATCTAACTGTGAGTCTATCAGTTTTCCTTAAGATCAAGTCGGATTATTTTTGATCTATACGCGTGTATCTTTCGTGCTTATAAGTGGAGGTCGGCTTACGTACTGACGCACTCTTATCTTTATCTAAGGTTTCTATTAGCCCTACGAACATGACAAGCATAATTAGTTACAAGTTTTAGAAAGAGAATAATTGTTTATATTCGAGGGAAGACAAACTTAAATCATCCTTATGGGCGCGTGTAAACCTATTAGCTGACACTTTTAACTAAAACTGGATTATTTATGGCTTTGGTTTTAATGAGCATGTAATTAACTAACAACAATTCACCAACAATATTTCAAAATCAATATGGCTTATCATCACACTTTTGTTTTGAATAATTGAAGATCAAACC
>DWLZ01000328.1:0-11038 GCA_018251995.1 Urbanus velinus | reverse complement strand
TTGCTTCTTGAATGTTGACAAAAAATAATATTTTACATAGTAGCTCTGCATTGAAGATTCCATCCCTCTTAGTATAGACTTATAATCCCGAAATTCTTGAGTCGAGGTCTCATCAAGATGGATTGTCTTACATACTTGTAATTTTCTGGTTCTGTCAGACACCTATACAATGTACCAATACAATTCAAAGTCAACAGAAATATTCTCTATTTCACATAATTATGTAAATTCCTGTGATATTTGTATTATTCTGCATGTCCCAAGATTGCTCCAAATCCAGTTTAGTTGTTTCAACTAAATTCTGCTATCTCCACTATATTTAATAGAACATCTTCAAAACATAGTCTTGTTAGCGAGCCAAGAAATTGCTATCACATATGGACCCTAATAAATGGTGACAGCTATCTTGATCGGCTCGGTAGGACAAACCCATCTCGGTCGGAGTCGCTTGCAATATCCGGACTAAAATCTCATAAGATATATTATATATATAAATCTCATATTTTAAGATCCTCTCAATAAAAATATTGAGGATATTATTCAAATTCAATAAAGGAAACACAAAAGAGATAGATTATGTATAAGAGAACATTGAGTAAATTAAATTGAACATATATTATGATACCTGATAATTGTAGAACTGAATTTTAGGAATAATATAAATGTAGTGTACATACGTCTAACGCTCACTTCTTTAGCATTTAAATACCTAAGCACATACAACATAGTAAAACAAAATAAAACAACACAATAAGAACGGCAATAAACGCAAGGCTTAGAAGTTACGAACCGTACAGCCCATCATAACAATCTCAGTAGATATAAAACAGAAAGAAAATAAAATTAAATTCCTGTACAACTCCTGCACAGATAGTACTTCTCTGAAGTGGAAATCATAAAATGTTATCCTACACTCCAAATAAAAGTAGAGATAGCCGTTGGTAAAACAAAGACTTATCTTGGATTTTAGTGCTTTGAGATAAAAAAATACATATCAGTTTTTGTTTGCAAACAAAGATGTTCATTTTTTTAGACCTACTGCGACTCTGGTTAAAGAAACTAGTGGTAAACTGTACATAATAACTTTATTCCTAATAATTTACGAACGAATAAAAAAAGACGAATGTGAACAAAACAGTTAATCATAATCCATGTAGAAAAGTTTGCGGCGCGATGGTATATAACAAAGTTTTGATTATGAAAATGAATGCTGGGCCCAAGTTATATCCCTGTGGAATTCCATAAATATTTTAATTGCAAATCATCATAATGTGACATTTAAGCGTAACTCACATGACCTTTTGTTAGAGAATGATATTGATATTTTATTCGATAAATCAGTTGTAACAGAAGCAAAAACATGTGCTCGCTTTGGAGTCAAGCGTACGTAGTTGTTTAATGAAATGAAAAGGGAACAATATGAAAAAATAGCTCAAAGCAAAGTTAAAGTGGCACTGCAAGTTACGCCATTACACTGGAAAGTTTCGTTTTGTCCCAACGTGAAATCCAGGTCGGGTTAAGAGAATGGCTTATTCAGACTTTACAGGCTGACACTTCAAGTTTCTCTTTGGTGTCTTTGGCAGTTGAAAGTTTAACAACGACAAATGGGATGTAGCGACGGTACACTCGGTACGCACACACTTTTTTTGGGCTCAATTTATATATACCTACATTTACGATCGAAGTAATGGCGTTGAGTTATTTATGTAGGTTTTCGGTACTCGTCTACTCCTTGCTATAGGTTGAAAACGAACTGTTTTATATGATACTAGCTTTTGCCCGCGGCTTCGCACGCGTTAGATTACAAATAAACCTTCCTCTTCAATCACTCTATCTATTAAAAAAAATCGTATCAAAATCCGTTGCGTAATTTTAAAGATTTAAGCATACATAGGGATATAGGGACAGAGAAAGCGACTTTGTTTTATACTATGTAGCGATTTACACATCCCTTGAATTACATTGAGTTTCATACAAAATCAAGGTCATTAACAACTAAGCGCAGACCACTATATTCAAATTGTGTGTTAGTAAATCGTGTGTGAACGCAGTGAATTTTAAAATGCATGCAAAGGGAGCATGGTGACACCACACACCACTTTCCTGTGCCAAACGCACGTCACAGGTCATTCATTCCTGTTAAGACAAACGGTTAAATATTTAAAACCTTGTTCCCGTCTTACGAGCTCATTTGACACGGACGTAGAACCCTCGTCACAAAGAATAGGCACTAGAGCAAATACAGTAGAGCTTTTCACTCACAATGGGGCATTTCAACGGCTGTTTTTAATTAGGAGGATAATTATGTCCTCGTCTTCTTTCGTACTCGTAGGTCAAACAAACGTGAGGCGTCAGGAAATGGGAAGGTTAATGAAACTAGAATCGATAGCGAACTAAGACAATTACTTTCGGCGAATGCAATTTGTTACTGGCAAAATTGACGTCTTCTTCGTTTAACACACAGCGACCATAAAATTTTAAAATTCGGAAAATGCAACACATATTATTCGTGTAACTTTCAATTTACGCCGAATTTTACACAGTCAGAAGTTTTAAAATAAAAACCACAGAGCCAATCTGGCAATTTCTCTATCGGAAAACGTTTCAGGTCTGCTTAAATTGAAATTTTTATATTTCTATTTTTTGTGGCTATCAAAATCTAGGTCTAAATTATTCTATCGTAGTTCGCAGAAAATCCGATGAGATGAATCAATAATGATGATCGTTAACACAAACAATGGCAATAATTACCCGCCGATAGAGGCAATTAATGACTTGCAGAATTCATGATCCATTGTGCTACATTATATTATGAGCGAATTTGAAATTCATAACGTACATGTAATGATCAAAGTTTTATAATAACGGCCATTATGAGTGACGCAGACAATGATTGCAAAGCGGTGTTAATTTCGCTGAAGGTCTACGTTGGGTTCAAGTCGAAAACATACCATTGACTTGTCAAATGCAAGGAGAGAAGGATGAGACCTCAGACGGAAAAGAAAGACTTAACAGTGTACCTTGAGAATTAACTAGCAAATCGACAACTTTTTAAAGATTTGCTTTGATTTACTTGATTTGATTTTCTCTGAAATCATCAGTAGGACAGGATTTAAGGATTGATTGATAATGATACTTTGACAAAATATATTAATTAAGATTTTGTACATTTTCATTTGCTTCATCGACCTAAGACATACTCGAAATAGTGGACAAAAGAACACTGACTAATAGCTTTTTCAATCTAGATAAAAAAGTATATTGAAATTGATTTATTCAGAGGAGGATCTTTTTAAAGAGGCAAACATAAAATACATCAAACTCTCCGCTGCGTACGAATTCCAAAACGAAAATTCCGTAACCATACAACTTATAGATCTCACATATTCCACATAACACAGATTGCTATTTTATTTGTAGTTCAAAGCGGAAACAATATCGCCGCTACAATGCTGTGTCGGGAACTTCTAAACATACAAACATGTATGTACATATGTAGCCGTAGCCACAAACCCACGCGAATCAGTCTACGAAACTTTTGCGCTATAGCGGCTATAGCAAACAGATTGTACATTGTACTTCATTCTGAGGGAAGTCTGAACATCAACCAGTCTAATAAGTTCAATTGTAGCATTGCCACAAACTTTGCACAACAGTACAACGGGAGAGAGAGTCGAAGCGGAAAATTTAGTGAAATGTGCTTAGCGCTAGTTTTCATATCAAAAAGGAATTTTCGCCAGCATCTAGGACATGGGAACATTAGGCTCGAGACGTGGTTGTTAGAAATCTGGAACATTTCATGATGAGAGCGTTGAACGCGTTTCATCCAGAGGAATGTAGTACGACGCAAAAAGCGTGTACCCACTTCACTCACTAAAACTAGTTATTGGAAGCGAATACATGGAAAGGTAATAGAACCTATTTCGATTGTAGACACCATCTCATCTATTTTAGTTTGTGGTCTATACCAATTTATTGGCAGGTCATCTATTTGACGGTTATCTCTTTTATTCATTAAGAGATCGTTTTCTACGGACTAAAACCAAATAGAGTTGCCGTCTTTCTCAAAATTGAATGTAGTTAAATTAAAACGCTCTAGAAACATGCTAGAAAGCCTCGTATCTGTATGTAATGTCGATTTGTAAACTCCAATAAACCAAATAATATAGCTAACTTATGAACATTAGAAAACAATACGCTTTTTTGCTTCACTTTTATTGTGTTTTGGCGAAGTCTGCATAATGTATAATGTTGTTCACAGAAAAAAAACCCACAATAATACGAATAATGACTTGGTATCATTTTGTATTAAAACTAAAGATGGATTCCTTATTGTAAAGAAATTATAGGAAGCGCATTGCAGTGATCTACGTAAACGATCAAAATGTATTACGGTTATAATCCGTAAAAGAATTCAATCCAGTGTATTCAGGAATTCATGTTACCGTATTTTTCGACCGACGAACCTTAAAACCGACCGTGGAATGGAATTCAAAAAGTAGACTGTCATTGTCCCCCAGATTAAATGTACATAGTGTAGTGTATATAGTGAGATGAAATTGATTTTTCCAACCGTTATGCAACATCTGCTCTCAGATCCACTTGATCTATGCATCTGTTACATATTTATTGGAATACGATCAAAACAATCCATGTATTAGGTAACCTACATCGCCAAACAAGATAAATTGTCGGATGAATTTGAAAACAGATCCAAAAATATTCTAATTCAAAAGAGGAACATTTTTAAGTAACAACTGTTCAGACTTTACGTAGATTCTGGACAAAGATTAAGTGGCTGAATAAAATAACCTCAAAGAAACAAAGGTTAAGCGAGAATGCAGTCTGATAGATAAATCACAGTAATCAAGGAAACGGTCCCAGAAAATGCGGACAATTTTCTTTCAAGACATTAACTTCGCAGTAAAAATTGCATATTACATTTTTTCAATGAATTACAAGAAATAATTTCAGATGAAATATCGCGTACAGCTAACAGCTTTTATAATTTTAAGCGGTCTACAAAATGAAGTCAAAATTGTGATGTTCGCCTTTCTGCCACTTTGACCTGGAATTGTCCTTAAGGTCTGTGCTAAGGTTAAGAGTTAAGTTAAGATCATTTAAGTATCAGAAAAAGTAACCCATTACTTTATTGAAAATAACAAGCTGCAGATGGCAGAGACTTTTCCTTAATCGGTTTTTGATATTCACTTAAAAGTCTTATGTTTAAGACATATTCTTAAGTCTTATGTTTAATACGCATTACCTACAAGTCATCCAGAAAAGCTACGGTAGAAAAATATTTTAAGTCTTTTAATATATTCACAAAAAACGTTTAATTGACGGCTCTCGTTATTAATCTTTTTAGACCAAACGGGTCACCCCGAGTTAAAGGCTTAAGCGGACAACGAACCTCGCGAATGAGGTTATAACACGATTTAAAAGGCTTTGCATAAAATTAACAAATTGGAATATGTTTGTCTTTTTGTTATAACTTTCCTAAGCTTTTGATAAGCCAACAAGATTTTGTTATTAAAATTATTTATCAGCAAACCTAGCGGCAGAAAACCCGTTAAAATGTAATCGCCGGTACCGATGGACATTCGAAATACCAGTAAGGTACATTAACGATGTATCGCTGGATTCGAAGGAAGTAACTTTTTGCAAATTTTTGAAAAGTCATGTCATAAATTTCTGGAAATACCATTGTAGGAATTTTCACATCTCGTAAGTACGGAGTAAAGCGGAACGCGTTTATAACTTTACAATTAATATTTCATAACTAAATATACCCAAGTTCGCTAACCCGATTCACCTACACTACCCAAGTGATAAATGGTTCTCCGCAAAATTTGGCAGACATGTAGTGTGTTATTGGGATGAATAAAGAATGAAACACTTTTCATCCCCGAATATAGTCCAGATCCTGGCGGAAATAGATTTATACGCATCTACACTTTGTACGTTTAACACATGGCGTTTTTGATATTAGTCATCGTAAATTTTACTATTTTATGATTTGATCAACTGCCTTAGTACGTGTTTCAGAAATTAGAAAACAAATTTAATTGACTAATGTTGTAAATTCTACTTTAGGCGGGAACATTAATTTATATAGCCATTAAGACGGACGATCACAAGACAACAATATAACCGAGATAAAGTGATAGCGTTAGGATAAGAGATAGACGAAGTGACTCACAGCAATAGCACAAGTTAAATATCATCTGTCATACGACATTGTAATAACTCTCTTAAGCCAAGAAGGTTTTTGAAGGTGGTAGAACTCTATGTGCACCACCGCCACACCTATTTCTTATAACAGCAGTGTTCAGCATTGCTGTGTTCTGGTCTGAAGGGCCACACCCTTCCACACAACAACACACACAACCTAGTTCTTAGGGATACTTATCCGAGGCGTTCCAGCTCAGTCCTCAGGGGTAGCAACGCATCTGTGATCAACCTCAGGTAGAACCTTGATCTTATCTGGGGTTGATTACAGATGTCCATGGGCGGCAGTAGCCACTTACCATCAGGTGGACCGCATGCTCGTTTGCTACTTTGATCATATAAAAAAAAAATTATAACTATGTTTTTTATGTAGATATATAAAATGAGTAAATCAATATACATACTTAGTCTTGTCATAAATATTGTTATAAAGAAAAACATACGTGGGCATCAGTGGCCACTATATACCAAGTGGAGTAAAACACGCGTATTCAAACAATGGTTTAGCTGGTACAGGGCGTGGTTAATGAATAGTCAATTACCTAGCGAAGCAGTTAATTGTTTAACCGTCGAGTTAACTTGCTCTTTGTTGCAGTTAATTTAAACTGTTATGATACTGTAACAGGTAGTTTAATTAAGAATATGATTTCTTTTAACGACGCTTTCCACACACAGCCCCACAGTAGGTTTTTCTCCCGTCGTGGGTGCCATGGACACACAAACACCCACATCCAGAATAGAAATCTAAACTCTTCATTCAGATATATTTCTGGCCGGGAATCGAACCCGGGATCCGTCAGACCGGTATGGTAACCGTTCCGCCACGCGGGTCGTCGTTTACTATACGATCAAAATAAAAATAGAAACGAAAATGACCTTGAATTAAAATGTTTTAATGTATGAATGTGAGGTTTGCAAAAAATCGATTTTTTTAATAATCTAGGGAGGTATACTTATTCGAAGCGTTCCAACTCAATCCTCAAGGAACTTATCTGGTGTTGATTACAGGTTTCCATGGGCGGCAGTGGCCACTTACCATGAGGTGGACTGCATGCTCGTTTTCTACGTTTCATACTACTTCTATCTCGCTAATGTCCCCAAAACTACTTTAGCGTTTAAATGAACTGTGACAAGAAAACGAAAAAACACAAGGATGTTCCAAAGATACGTTGGTAGGTACTCAATATTATGCTTAGAAACTAGTTTGGCATTTATACTTGCTAAAAGCATGATTGTTTTTTAATATTTACATAGCTAAATGTTCTTAGCTTTGGTAGCTTAGTGGTTAGAAATTAGCGCTGTTTATCAAGGGGTCCAAAGATCGAATCCCGGTCATGCTTGTGATTTTTAAAAGTTATGTGTGTATAAGCAACTATTTATATTTTAACGGTGAAGGAAATTTATGAGAAGTTCTCAAAGTCCATTAATTCACACATCGCTGGCATGATGGACCTATGGCCTAAATTGCTTTAAGATGAAAACTGTACCCAACAGTAGGATAGAAATGGATTCTACCTAATATTTTTATTAGACGCTGTCGCATGTATTTGAAATTAAATTCAAATAAAACTTGTTTAGGTATAAAAGTGTAACGTTTAGGTAACCGATTGAATAATATCACAGTCAGACTTATCACTTTGTTTACTCAATATTTCCAGTTATCAGTCAAGCAAAAAACAAGATGACACGCAAAATTCTATTGTGCAGTACCACTTAGCATATTATGTAAATGTAGCACCCAGTTAACCGAACCAATTCTTCCAGTAAGATACCAGATTCATGCCATCCATATTGATTCGGTTATTGTGCCACATCGCATAATCATCGCGTGCGATTCAAAAGCATATCGTGCGTGTTATCTCTACACAGATAAATATAGTTCTGATAGTTCCAACTGCACTGCAAAACAGAATAATTCCGGCCGATATTAAATAATTAACGCTTACGCGCCTCATAGTCTGCAATGTCATCTCACTTCGCGTTTCCGATCGCCTTTTACCGAACATCCCCCCGATATTATAAAAGAGCGGTACACGCCGCCGCGCGCCCGCAGTCCGATCCGCGCTATCGAGCGAGTCGCACGCTCCTGTAATGCAATAGTGGCAATCCCACGCGCTACACACATGGAGGGGATACCTCTTAGCCAGGGCGTGACCGAACCCGACGAGGGCATCGCCACCGACCGCCGTCCGTCCTCCGATGACCATGCCGATCTCTCAGACACCGCTTCCGAGACTGGATCCGGAGGCGGAAAGGATTCGGGGTGCGAAGTCGCTCCCGAGCCCCAGGAACCGCCCTACAACCCCCCGGACGAGGAACTGGCCAACCGGATAGTGTCTCAAGTGGAATTTTACTTCTCCGACGCCAATATCACGAAGGATGCCTTCCTGCTCAAACATGTGAGACGCAACAAGGAAGGGTACGTCTCCCTGAAATTAATATCGAGTTTCAAGCGGGTCAAGCACTTGACGAAGGATTGGAGGGTGGTCGCAGAGGCACTGAAGAGGTCTACGAAGTTAGAGATCAACGAACAGGGTACAAAGCTACGTAGAATCGATCCCCTACCCGCTTACGACGAAACGACTCCGTCCAGGACTGTAGTAGCTGTCAAGATGCCGATAGATCGTCCCACAGTTGAAAACGTGTCAAGATTATTCGCGAGTTGTGGTGAGATCGCGTTAGTTAGGGTCCTCCGTCCCGGTAACCCGGTGCCGGCTGACGTGAGGCAGTTTCTCAACAAGAATCCCAGTTTGGTGAATTGTGTTTGTGCTTTGGTCGAGTTCACTGAATCGGAAGCGGCCAGAGGTGCTTTACGGCTCCAGAGTTCAGATGAGGAAGGTATGAGAGTGTACGAACTTAACGGAGTACCTCGGGAGCCGAAGAGGAAGACCCAGGTACGTCGCCCGTCGACCCGACGTCACGAATGCGAGTATTCATCTTGTTGTAGTGGTTCAGAGCCCGAGTACGATTACAGATACGGCACGCCTTATTATAGAAGGAATTCGAGCGGATTTTTCGCGCCTCGGTCCGCGGAAATCCAGACGTGGGTCCCTAGAAGGCAGTCCACCTGCAGCCACAGTTCAGATTCCGGAGTTTCCTTCTTCTGTGGTTCCAGACGCGCGTCCCAAGCGAGTACAGGGAGCGCCAGCAGTGCTGAAGGGTGGTTATCACGAAGATTATCCGGTTGTTCGTTGACTGGGACCGAGTGTGGGGGTAGACGGTTGTCCTGCGCGCCCCGGTTCGAACCCCGCACGCCTCTCGTGCCAGACGGCACTCGGGGCTTCCACGCCGCCGCTCGCCAACGGAGAATCTCGGACCTCGCGTTGTATTCGCGCTAGAAAGCGCCCGCCAACCGTGACACCTTTCTAATCACGTTGGATAACTACCTTTCACGTTATGGCCACTTGTTTTAATACGAGGAAGCGATTTGTGTTCGCGTGTTATTTAAGTCTATGTAAGTAAACTGAGGCGGTGTGTTATAAAAGAGTGTAAGTCTCAGCGTTGTATAGAAGATTGTGATCGAAGAGCTCATTTAGGTTATTTAGTTTAAATTATGATGCCGTTTTTAATGTAATTTATTAGTATTTATTGTGTATTTATTGTCAGTACGTTGTGGTCGAGTTTTAATCTGAGTATGTCTGAGTTGTTAGCACAAAACAATTAATACAAAGTCGACATCCATAGAGATTGTAGGCTCTGGTATCTGAAAGATGTAAGAAGTTAATGGTAAGAGGCATAACATTGCAAATTGATAGTACAGTGTAACTTAATTTTTCTTCCTGTTGTGTTCTAGAAAGAAGTTAAAAGGTAATAAATTCTGCCTAATAATAACAGTTAACACTGCTGTGTTCTTATTTAGTAGTGACTAATACACTTATACGAGGCATTCCAACATAGTCCTCAGCATAGCAATATTATAAAATAGTCATACGTCTGTGACAGTTCAAGACCTATCAACATAGTTACACGAGTGATGACTAATACTATACTATATATTAACATCACTAGTGCTGTTCTGTTGAGTGATGACTAATCAATCACCATCACTTAACATCCTCTGATAATATCCACATTAACTCTTACAAAACGTCTAATCCATCTAAGATTGCTTTCTACACCGATAAAATAAAGCCATCAGCGTATTGACTTGTTAATTGAATTTGTTAATTAGATTAAGTTAGTTTAAGTTACTGTAGTCAGTCGCCATGTCACTTTCGTTCTCCGTAATGGTACTTCCACACTGCACTTTTAATATGTTTTAAAATATTTACAGAAATTCCGTTTTTTGTAAGTTACACAAATATTTAAAATGTCACAAATTGTAAGATACTTAAATGTTTCATGTTAAGCAATATTATTTAGCAAATTGCTAGAAATAATTAAAAATTATAATGTTTTTTTAACATTAAACTGATTGAAACGATAAATGTAAAATAGTATACAAAAAAATTCAACGATTTCATTAGTGGATTTTTAATGTTCCGAAACTGTTAATCAAATTTATATAATAAACTTCTATATCTAAAAATATCTATGATAAAATAAATTTTGATTTCAATTTGGGTTTATTTACCCTTATATTTATACGCACACATATTTAATATGGTGTGGTATGAAATTAAAATTGTGTGAATTGAACAATACACGGTAGCATAACATACATAGATATTACTCCAAATACTTTAACATCACTACAAAGTATAAAACAAAGTCCGCTTTCCGCTGTCTGTCCCTATGTATGCTTAGATCTTTAAAACTACGCGACGGATTTTGATGCGGATTTTAATAGAGTGATTCAAGAGGAAGG
>DWLZ01000327.1:0-11047 GCA_018251995.1 Urbanus velinus | reverse complement strand
TTCTATTTGCCTTATATGTAAAGATAAAAACAATTTATTAATAGTTTGAAAATATTAAACTGCTCTCCTGTAAATTGACTTTTCAGACATACGATAGTTTATTTAGGAGCCATCGATAGACAGATTTGAAGTTGGTGAGGCAAAGACAAAAGACATTTCAACCCAGTCCTTGAGATCCGGGTTCTATCTCCGGGCGGAGATCTAAATATGAAATTCGATTTATGATCTTAGTCTGGGTGTTTGTAGGTATTTGTCAATAGCACCCACGATACAGCTAATGTTACTGTAGACAATAAATATAAAAATTAAATACGAGTTAGTACATGAAAGAATATGTTTGATTACATTTCCTCATTATAATACTCAATAATGCTCAATATTCGTATATTTTTACAAACAAATTCAATTACACAATGACATGCCAAATTAAACATGAATATGGTCCGCGTTATGCAGTAATGAGCTAACTTGAGGCTCACTTCTGGTTCAATAGCGCGTTATAAGTAGCCGTTATAAATAGCCACGGTTTGAAAATGAATCGTTATTTTTTTCCGTTTTAATATATTTTTCTTTGAATAATCATAAAGATTATAAGTGTGATGCTTGAGTGTTGCTCGAAAAATATAATAGCATAAATACTCGTGTGTTTTTCAAAAATATAGATTAGTGTATCGTTTGATCAATTGAATAAAAATCGAAGTTCTAATAATTATACATAATACCTCATTATTTTAATTAAAAAATATATAAAATGTAACGAAAGGAGTTTTTATATTTTGCTATACGTAGGGCAGGTTAGGGTCCTGTAAGTAGAATAAAAGAATATTGAAATTATATGCCTCCGTATATAAACCTTAATATTATTACTTTTCAAAAACCCATAAATATTTCTCCACAAACTTCATGCTGTCAATATGTTAGCCCTACCTTTCTAAAGCCTGTCAATTAGATCAGATTTAGTTTGGCTAGATCCAGATCGATGGTTACGACAATCTGCTTTGATTTTGACATTTGAATAGAAATTTGTATCAGATATCTGATACTCTTATCAAGAATTGTACAAGGAATACGTCAAGATAGCTGTATAAGGAAGCATCAGGACTTTCTGATTGAATCGGTTGCTATGTTAGTAGATATGCAGTGATTGATTGCTGTTTCCATAAAATTAAAAGTTACTTTTTCGGAAGGCCTGAGGTACACTCAACCTTTATATGAACCATCAAAGAGCATAGTTTGACTTTTCTGCCTAACAAGAGGATTTAAGGACGAAGTAACACAGAGAGATTTATATGAGACGTTTCAAATTAGTCCTCATGATCTATGCACATCTATTTTACTTTAATAATTGTTTGTATGGATCCTTTTTATACCCATCCGAATGGCGACCATGCTTAGTTTTAATAATAAAATATTTTTTGTCGAATAAAATCTATAATACAATACTTGTTCCAGACATCAACAGACGGAAACGTAACCAACAGCATCCTGACCTTCGTGCCAGCAATCGAAGATGCTGGAAGGGTCATCTCTTGCAGAGCTGTCCAACCAAGTCTGCCCCACTCCACTCATGAAGATGGTTGGAAGATGGAGATACAACGTAAATATCGATTATACTAGTTTAGGGTTCCTGCTCTGAAATCTTCTAGATTTTGTCCTTTAGTCATCTTCAACATGCACAAAAAGAGAGGGAGTGATGGTATTTAAGACTGGATGTCACACAGTATTCAGAGAGTTAGTGAGTAGTTAGATATTATCCCTGTTCTTCACATAAATTGCTTGTTACAGATCTCCCAGTAGTAAAGCTGGAGTTAGGAGCAAACCTGGACGCAAGCAAAGTCGTAGAAGGCTCTGATGTATACCTAGATTGTAGGGTGAAGGCGAATCCGTGGCACAATCATGTGTATTTCACGCATAACGTAAGTATATAATAAACAAATAATTTCTAATAAAAAACGAATCTGTAGATTTGGTACTAATGTATTGGAAAGGTACAATGGTCACGCTAATTTTTAACGTGAACCAGTTCTCGGCAGAAGGGTGTGAGTTTCCACTCACTATCATATATGATGACCATCTTAGTCCCCAGAAGCGGCAACGTTTCTGTGTTTGACATCACATGTTCTATTAGTCAATTACACATGCGTCATAGAACCCTGCTCTGTATGCATTTAATTGGATAATTACCATCATATGTGCTTACGCTTTTATTCTTTAATTAAAAAAAAAACATGTTATTATAATTTTGAAAAAGAAACATATTGTTAAATAATATTATATTTCATCTTCCTTTGCCAGGGTGTGATAGTAAAGCCAGGACCTGGTGTCCTCCTAGCCAACCAGAGCTTAGTACTTCAGCACGTATCGAGGAAGGCTGCTGGTGCCTATGTGTGTTCAGCTAGGAACAGTCTTGGAGAGGGACCGAGTGAGCGTCTGATGCTGGATGTTAAATGTAAGATGATTACATTTTTTAAATTGTACTATGTTTTAAATTATAATGGTCCCAGTAAATAAAAACACAATAGTAACAATGATTTGCTTATCAAAACATGCACTATATCGTTTCAATAATTGTATCTCTGGTATCAATTCACTTATATATTTGTGCTCATTTTTAATGATGGAAATTTAATTAATTAAGAAACTTAATTTAATGAAGAAACGGTAACTATCAAAATCTCGTATTTAAAAAAAAATACGGAATGTTTTTGATTGTCATTGCAAAATAAAATAATTATTTTTCATAAAAAACTTACGAGTAAGTAATGAAATATATTTTTGTGACAGATACACCAACATGCAAGACTATGCAGCCAATAGTTCTGAGAGCAGCAAGAGGAGAGATCATTGAAATTGAGTGTGACTTGGATGCCAATCCGAAGGTAAGTTTCTACATGTTAGTTTATTGAGACAAGGCTAATCTTTATACATACGTTTTAATTGAAAAAATATTTCTGTGTTAAATAGTCAATTTATTTTGGAACGCTATATAACAACACGCAATGACCAATAAGAGTTGCAGCAATGAAAAAAGCAATAGAAACAGCTAGTAACAACATATAACTCAATAACTGTTATAATTATAATATAACTGCTGTTGTATAACACAAGATAATATAATACATATTATGGAAAGATATCACAGTGTTAGCACATTCAGCAAACAGGATTTAAAGCCGGCGCTAACATCGTTTCGTTTATGATATGTAAAATGTATTCACTCTTTTACGTTTTGCATAATGCTGTCCTTTTATTTTTGAGGATATTTTACTAAAATTTTCCATGTTGAAATGATAAAAATATAAAATTTTGAAACACATACGTTTGAGTTTTAGCCGTAAATTTTGATAGCTTTAGAAAAATACGGATTTTTTAAATGGTTCCGAATTTGAATTGCAGACACCTATTTATTTATTTTTTAAAACTGTATGCATAAGATGCCTATCTACATCATATATTACCTGCCTATCTTTCTTACTTGGCTGTACGTTTTCACGACGGCGCTGTTCATCTGACTTTAATCGAAGACTTACATTCATCCGCATTAAAATTAAACAGATAACAATAATACACAATAATAATCAATTTAAGAGTGATATAACCAATTGTGATTCGACTCGGCGGCACCACCGCCACTCCTACATATTTCTGCCTAATAACGGCAGTGTTAAGCACTGCTGTGTTCTGGTTTGAAGGTTGTGGTAAGGATTAAGGTTCTTAGTAGCAAAGCAATTATGGCCGCTCTCAGATAGGATTGCAACTGTAAGATATAAACAAAAGTCCAAGATTAACATTCAAAACGACACGACACATTCAGCGAATACAATTTAAATCTCCCGCCCTTAATATGGTTTGCCGTGTAAAATATATTTCGCGCTCACGTTTTGCATAATGCGGTTCTTTTCTTTTGAATTGTGATGTAAGTTAAAAAAACGGATAAAAGTTTCTAAAAATATATTTGTATTTAAAAATACATGTTCGCTACAAATACCAAAATTGTTGTTTATGTATTTTTAATAAAAATTTCAATTTGTTAAAATATTTGTAACATTTTTATTACATATTTTTCGCATATCAACTCTTTTCGCTATCGTACACCGTACGTTTTCACGTTTTTATACATACACAAATTAATAAAATTGAAGTGTCTGTTTGTGATTTCAAAATAACAATACCTCTAACATACCGTATACACGATACCTCTAACAGAAATTCAATTTAAAAAACTGTCTGTCTGTTTGTCTGAGATAATCCTCTTAACGACTGAACCGATTTAAACAGGACTTTCACTGAAAGATAGATGAAGGTCTAAGGCGTAACATAGGCTACTTTAATTTTCCAAAAACCCAATAGCGCACGCTTCACGCGCACGTGCGCGCTGTCGTGAGAGTGCTGGGTATCAATTATGTTTAAATATGTATGTCTTTTTATTTTTTAACGGCGGTGAAAACGTGAGGTTCAGCTAGTTAATTATAAGATTTACAATTTTACAATCTATAATTTAATTTCGCCCAATTTGACCCAATCCAGTGTCCGATTGATCAAGATTTTTACACACAATACATAATTGTAATCAATTATAGTTTTAAAATTATTAATCCTGTAATTTTTCAAGTAAATTCGATTTTTATATTTAATACTAGCTGAACCCCGCGGTTTCACCCGCGTTAAAAGTATAAAGGAATACTTATCTAAACATAGGTAACATCCGGCGCTTTCGCGAGAGGGCACGCATGCGCGTGGCGCGCGCGCTAATGCTTTTTTCGAAAATTAAAGTTGCCTATGTTACACCTTAGACCTTCAGCTATATGCCAGTGTCAAAATCGGTCCAGCCGTTTAGAAGATTAGCTTAGCCATACAGACAGACAGACAGACAATTTTTTTTTTAATTGCATTTTCGTTATAGGTATCGTGTATACTTTCATACGCATTAAGTAAAAATTGTTATTTTGAAATCACAAACAGACACTTCAATTTTATTTATGTGTATAGATAAAAACAGGTGCATGTGTTTCATCGTAATCATGGAATTACAACTCTTCATTATAAACGCCTTCAAAAAATGTTCTAATATTCTTTCCCGTAACAAGCTAAATACTATTCAGTTTTAGGGCTGCAGTCTTAGGACATAAGGCCCAGATGTGCTGCTACTGGCGAAAGGCCAAACGACACGCACAGGTTTTATGGACCTGTAAGTTACTATCCACATCTCAATAAGTGTTGGGCTAACGTTATTGCTAAAGTAACATTCGTTATGTTCGTGTAAATGATACACAACATCTAAATAATAATTCTCTTAATTTTCTTTTTGTTATGAGATCAGTCAATAATAGTTTGTCTCGTCCATTAGCGCGTACGGAGGCGCGCTGGCCAGACTGTATTATTTGGACAGTTATGTTTTAGTTTAGTGTTTTGAAAGAAGGTACATGTAAATAGAAATGACTGCAACATTGATTGCTTAGTACATTAGAATTCGTTTATTTTTCCACGTTGAGTATTAGACTCTGAGAGAAGACCAGTTCGTAGCAGTGAGGTAAGGAAATAATATATTTTCTTAAAAATAATCTCTCTTTAGTTTGTTACGTATGATTACTATACAAAAATTTGACTCTTGTAAGCGATACTCTCCGTTTGTGCGATAATACAGATTTTAAATCAACATGTTTGATTGATTTTTCCATTTACGTTCCGATGAAAAAATCCCTCTCACGTTTCATTTACACGTGTGAGTTAAAAAAGTATAAAAATAAATTCACAATATTATAGCAATCTCTGTTGCAAATATCTCTAAAAAGTAAAATCCATGCAAATCCGGGATGCTTGTAAATAAATTAATTTAAAACAAGCAGTATAAAGCTGTGCGGTGGACCATTGCGAATATGTTTAATTTTTCACGGTGCACGGTTGGGACGCGTTCAGCCGATTATCTGCATACATTAAGGTGTGAACAGAGATAACGTGGTTACCGGTCTGGTGATCTAAAAACGAACCAACATTTGTTATGTAATCTATATGCAAAAATGGATGTTGGTATGAATATGAAACCGTTGTCTGATTGACAGATTAGCATGGAATACGAAATGTTTTTTCATGGTGAAGATTTTTATTACTCAACTCATATTCTAAGGTTCACGCAATGGATGTCGCGGGCTAATTTTATAAAAAAGATATGTTACGTTTCTTAACATCTACTTGTGCAGGCTACACTTGAAGTATATGAACATTATGCTCGTTGCTACTAATGTAACTGTGACCAGTTAAAGTCGTTAGTTAAAGGCTTAACTAGTCCCCAATTTAGAGTTTACTTTCAAGCAATTGACATCTATACGTCAATTACGGAGACTTCAAATGTGACAAATATTACAAATTACCTAACTTATATCTCAAAAGTTGTGTCAAACGGCCAAGCGACACACAATCGGTAACAACACTTACCAAAACCACACCCTTGCGTTGTATTATCTTCCGTGTTTTGCTCGCTCGTTCATTATATTTAATGGCGGCACAGTCCATTCGTTTTCAATCCTTTCCGTTTTGCAAATATTGTTCTCTTGTTCTACGTGTTTGTTATTTCGATGCTTGGGGTAATCTTTGTAATGAAGTGGTGTCTAGACTATAACTGTCTCTCGGTTTTTATGACTATTTTCTATTTTTATTGTCTAAGCTAAGTGTTCCGGTGAGAGTTTAATATTTTTATGGTAGAAATGAGCATGAATTTCAATGAGTGTAGTGCTGGTAATTTTACGGGACAATTCTGATATTATAAAATTGTGAATATTTGTATATTGTTTGATTTTTAAAATGCCTGGTATTAACAATTTAGTTATTTATATGTATATGTAATAAATCTCGTAAAAACAGGCTTCATTGGTTTAATTCGTAATTTTAGAAATTTGAATCTTCATTGGTCAGTGTTGTCATATTTTTGACAAATCTCGTTGAAATTGATTTTTATATTAAAGTATTATTTATATACGATACGATACCATTTTACAATCCAACATTAAAATTCCAGACAAAGTTGCGGGCTACACTTATCTTAATAATTAAAATGCTGGTCGCATCACGTCATTATTGCATAACGCCATTCAACACGTCCGTAATGAGTTACTCGCACCGCTAACCTGAATATGTTTCCTGTCTTTTATTTACGACTCCCAATTCTGAAGATGCGATTACTAATACTTCTAAATGTGTGCAAAACAAAACACTGGCGGGTGCGTTCATAGCGCTGCGGGATAATGTCACTGACTTTAGGGTTCCGTACTCAAAGAGCGAAAACGGAAGCCTAACCCAGCGGAGGCTTAGTTACCTCCTGTTATTACCGCAATAAAAATTAAAAAGGAGTTCCCATTCAAGAAATCGATAATAAACTATTGAAGCGTAATCGGTAGACACTTAATATTTTAAAAATGCTTGTACTTTTTTAAGCTGCTGTTATATCAAATATTAAAAAAGAAAATAATAATGGGTGGTACAGAACACATTGTGTTTACTTCAACATTTTTTGACTGTGAATTTATAATGAGTTCATATTTAGATAAGTGAATCTATTTGTACTTCGGTTTTCGATGACAGTCTACATCTATATAAACGTACCCTGATTTACTTATTGGGAAATAAACGGAAATCGTCGAACTCTTTTATCTAACGTTTGTCGGGAAGACGTCAATGTAGGTTTAAAATACTTTGTAGTATTGGAAGCGTATTTGTTTTGAAGTAATTTATTTTTAACACCGTTAACGAACTAATATAATTAAATACAAGTATAGGTAGGTATTCTTTTCGATTTAAAATTATGTTGCAGTTAGGGTTTCCTTCCTTACTATTATATGTATCATCGTACCATATTGTATAATACACGACTGTCTGTGTCCATAACAAAATAAAATAAATCGTAGTATAATTATATCACGCAGATCATACTTTGAGTCTTGCATTTACAATTAATAAAGAAACTCTTCTCTTCGTAAATGGTACAACCGAGCTCTCCTTAAAGCTGAAGAAGCATTTGAGTTTCCTCTGGTGTTGCAAATGTCTGTAAAAGTGACTTCTTTCCATCCATTCAGCACGTCTTTTTTTTATAATGATAATTATGTGAATAGCAAACGAGCTTGCAGTCCACCTGTTGGTAAGTGGCCACTGCCGCCCATAGACATCTGTAATCAACCCCAGATATGATCACGGTCATACCTGGGGTTGACTACAGTTGCGTTGCTACCACTGAGGACTGAGATGGAACCTGACCACACCCTTCAAGCCAGAACACAGCAGTGCTAAACACTGCCGTTATAAGGCAGAAATAGGTGTGCTTTATGGTCAAGTTAGGTTAGGTTAGATTAACAATAAATAATTATGTAATAAACATTTGTCGACCCTTTTAACTAGTTAGGTACAAATTTTAGCATAATGCCTTTGTCAGCGGCAAGTAACGAAACATGTAATTTTGAATCGCCAAATGTTCAACGGTGGCACGAACCTAAAATTTACACGCATTTTGCATTTCAATCAGTTTTAGCTAAAATAATTGCGCACGATATTGAAACGGCAATTTTGTGCAAACATATTCATGTAATATTATGATTGGCTATTTCAAATTATTGAGGCGTTTAAGTTAAATTAGAAAATGTTTTTGAAAACGAGGACTCCATACGTAAATAAGCTGTACTGAAAAATTAAGCTGAATGTTATTGACTCTTTAATTATACAGGAAGATATACTTAACCGAGGCGTTTCAGCTCAGTCCTCAGAGGTAGCGACGCATCTGTGGTCAACCTCAGGTAGGACCTTGATCTTATAGTGTTGATTACAGATGTCCATAGGCGACAGTTGCCACTTACCGCATGACTGGTGGACTGCATGCTACTTCTATCATATAAAAAAAATACAGAGTGGCGTTACCGAGATGAATCTAACGTAACTGCAATTCTACTAAACTGTTTATTTAGTCTGTAGTCAAAGAAAAAAATATACAAACATAACGCTCCTTCTGTCGGAGTCGTCTTGGTCTGATCTGGCATGAACACTTCCGTTGTAACGCAACGTATTATCATGGTTAAAATAGGCCTGGTACTTTCCCAGTCCAACCATACTGTTTCTATCACCTTTTAAACTTGGCCGGGTATTCGTTATCGAGCATGGAAATATATTAAACTAGCGTTTGCCCGCGGCTTCGCACGCACTAAATTATATATAAACCTTCCTCTTGAATCACTCTATCTATAAAAAACCGCATCAAAATCCGTTGCGTAATTTTAAAGATCTAATCATACATAGGGACAGACAGCGGAAAGCGACTTTGTTTTATACTATGTAGTGATTCAGAGTTGTAAAACTTGTAAATTGACATCAAACCGCTATGTAGTTGACCTAATTACACGACGATGGCTATCATAGTTTCAATTACTCATTAAAATAAATTTATAGAGATAATGATCCTAATTATCTCGTGCAAAACCAATATCATTAAAGTAAGGGTAAAGTAATTTACTGTATATGGGAAAATAATTTAGTAATACCATTTTACTAATAATACTTTTTGTAGGTCCGCTACAATTATTATTTTATTTATTTATTTATAAGTTATTGTACACAAAACATTGAAAAAAGACAAACATTATAAAAATACAGTACAAAGGACTGCTTAGATACTATATAATTTGAATCAAAATTTTGCAAATAAAACGTTAAACTTTGAGTGTATACAATAATGATACTTTAATACTTTTACTTTTTCTTACTTACTTACTTATATTTTCATATTCATTTAAGACAAAGTTAAGTGACGTTATTAATTCTCTTTCTACTATGTTATTAATGTGGAGCATAGTGTACCAATAAAATTAAATTGTAGAGTTACTTGTTTTGAGAAAACAGGGGTTCTACGCGAAGTCGATCACAGACACGTTGTGTAGTCTTAAGACGTTAGAAAGACTCCTTAGTCTTTCTAACGTCTTTCTAAAGACTCCTTAGTCTTTCTAACGTCTTAAGAGAGAGAGAGATACCTTTATCTCATATGTAATTAGGCCGGCATCTCAATGAAAAATTGCTTTTCGTTAGAAATAGGTGTGGCGGTAGCGTCTACTCCGTAAAATACACTGGTTTGATAGTTGATACCTTTGGAACACATATAAACTTAAAAATTAATGATTTTAATCTCCTTAATTATTTTCTTAAATAAGATCATTAAAGAAGATTAAGAACTTAAAACAGCCTGCCATCGATCACTAGTCGCAAAAAGTGTAAACTTCGCTTAATTTCCGCCTACAAATTAACTTTATTAAGCGCGTGTAATTTTTCAAAAGGAAATAATTGCAAAAACAATGAGTGTCCATTTACAACAGCTCACGTTTTTACGATTACTTCACAGAGTAAATTAAATTTACACGACATTTAAATTTCCATTTGCAGTCCCGTTATTTACGACTATAAATATCATGTTACAAAAAGTAAAACGTTGTATCTAGTATAGAAATATATTTAAATAACTTGCAATTCAAATTGGTCGCTTAACAAATGCATCAATCATAAATTTAAAATTCAAGTTAAAGTTCCGTGAAAATAAAAAAAATACTTTTCATTTTCATCGTTTGGTAGTTACACTTCACTTCACTATAAATATAGTCTATTTATAGTGAAGTGAATTGTAAAGCTTAGGTTCCTACAAATAATCAACCACCAATTGTCTGCTGTCTGCGAGGAGCCTTCAAACGCAATAAACTAGAGCTTTAAAAGCTCTTGAAAGAAATTGAAATACACATCTATTTAGTTGCGCAATAAAGTAGCGTAGAAAAGTAGCTATAATTTGTAAATGATATAGACAGAGAGTCGGCGACTGAAAATTGTATCAGTAAAATGCGTTTACTAATATCAGCTTAAAATAAGAGTTATTTTGTAATCTATACAAATAAATAAAATTGAAGTGTCTGTTTGTGATTTCAAAATATATTTTTTTATTCAATGCATATGAAAGCATACACGATACCTATAACGAAAATGCAATTTAAAAAATTTTTGTCTGTCTGTCTGTCTGTTTGGCTGAGCTAATCTT
>DWLZ01000326.1:0-11068 GCA_018251995.1 Urbanus velinus | reverse complement strand
AGAATGGTAACCAAGATTAGTACGATATATTTTATGAGTAAAAAGTGAAATGGGTTGCCGCGGTGCACGAGAGGGAATATTGAGATGAATTGGCTCAACAGATCAGAGTTATCCATCTTCCCGTTTAAAAGCTTACGAAGGAATATTATGTCGTGTATTCTACGTCTGGTATCTGTGGTATCTTTCGTCGTCTGACTGGAAGCATGACCACCACACTTATTTCTTCCTTGTAATAGCAGGGTTTAGCGCTATTGGGATTTATGAGCACAATGAGGTAAGTTCCTTACCATATTTGGAATAAATAATGGACTCTAAGCGTTGCAATAATGGTCGCTTACTCAGATGGACTACCAATTCGTTTTCTAATTCTATATTAATAAAAAAGGCACAAAATTTTTAACAGATCCTTTGATAATGCATGATGTCAATCGCAAGTATGTTGCCGTTATGATGGACTAAATTTCAACATTAAAAGCTGATCCCTACCTCAACTTCTCAACTAGTATATACATCAACATGTCTTAAAGTAATGATTATCCATCTATTTATATTATTAAACACGATTAACTTTATGTCTGCATCTAACCAAAATGAAAAGTGAGCAAGACACGTGACATTTAAGTACACCGAAAAGGGTAATTGGATTTTCAAGGTTTTGTGCGCAAAAGTAATTGAACGAGATTAAACGATTCGCTGTCTTCCAATCAAATTCAATATCTTATAGATTTTCCGCTTAACTTATCATGAAATAACCAGTGCGAAAAGCAAATTTGGGCCGCTCACATACAAGTGGATACAAATAAATAAAATTGAAGTGTCTGTTGGTGATTTCAAAATAACAATTCCTTACTCAATGCATATGAAAGCATACACCATACCTATAACAAAAAATGCAATATATTTTTTTTATGTTTGTCTGTTTGGCTGAAGTAATCTCCTAAATGGCTGGACCGATTTTGATGGGACTTTCACTGGAAGATAGCTGAAAGTCCAAGGCGTAACATAGGCGTACTTAATTTTTGAAAAAAGAATAAGCGCGCGCTCTACGCGCATGCGAGCCCTCTCGCAGGAGAGTGGGAATGTATTCCTTTTTACTTTTCAATCGCGGTGAAACCGCGGGTTTCAGATACTTTTACCTACCATTTAACTATCTATGTTGTATTACGTCGATAACATATTTTGTGGAATCATATTGCAGTATGTATTTTCTAATAATGGCATCTCACAGCTGCCTTGTATATTTTTGACAACACCTAAAACACTTGATTGAGTTATGGAAGTTGTCTAGTGGTTTTGAAGATATTATAATAAAGAATATTACAAACAAATATAGGCGCAAAATATAAAACCCTTCCTTCCAATCTGATAAAAAACACTGTAGGTACAAAACAAATAAATCAGTCCTGTCTGTGAACTTTCACCGTATAAAGTATACCTACAAGGCGACAGTCGTGAAATTAAATTTATAAATCGCACATAACTGCAAATGATTACATAACTTATTTCCCTCGCCGCTGATTTACATTTCAATTGGAGAGTGCAAAAAGATCAAGGAGATGTAATTGTTTTCAAACGTGTGATATCTTACGACCACTTTATATGTCACAACTCACAGTGTACAATTTAAATAAACTAGCCCAATATCAGGTTTCCATTGTTGTTCATCGTTTAGATTTATTGCTGAAACTATGCGTTATTTTTAATTAAGAAATTAAATCCGCGTATTGTTAGTTATTTGTGTATGTATGTCTATAAATGGAATGCTTAAACGACGAACTTACATAGTTTTTACATCGAAGTATTGAAAATAATCTAAGTAACTGTATGTCACTAAACTTGGAACCATCGTAATTACTACCTATATGCAACGACTGCTAACAACCTAGCACTAAATTAGGATTATTATGAAATCTCTAAAGAGCTGTACGAGTAATAACCTGCACTGCACATGCCATGTTGTAGCTGTGCCTATTAAAATGCGGTATGCAATATGTTGTAAAATGTTTATTTATCAGTGATCTTATTATATTATGTTATGAACTTTATTTATTTATAGGCATAGGTAATTAATTAATAACGCTATACGATACGCTAGTTTTCTGTATGTAGCGATCCTCGTGTTAAAAAGTTTACTTGCAAGTTGTTGATACGTATGTCGAAAATATTGCATAGGCATTTTAGCATCTTGAACTCGTAAATTATTTATTAGCCTACTAAAACACACTCAACACCTCTGAAGTGTAATATCGTTTATATACACGAGTGAAAAATTTATAACGGGTATAAACGCCTACGCTTTCAGTTATTGAGTGCGTACTTACGTGAAGCACCGATTAGCTCTATCGATTGTACATATAAAGAACGAGATTCCGCGCCCAGCTTTGCTCGCGGGCGTTTTTACGTTTTACTCAGATGTTTATGATAGATGAAAACTTATCTTAAATTAAACCCATGTTACCTTCTGCGAAATAATTATCGTTGCGTGAAAGCTTTGCCCAAATCGGTTTATTATTTTCCAAGATTATATAGAAAAAAGTAGTTATTTTGACATCACAAACAGACATTTCACTTTTATTTATTTGTATAGACGTTCTAAAAATGTATCTTGCCTACATACATTTCTGGCTGAGATTATTTTAAAAGTGGGGCTTATTTTCGGATGTCCCAAGGTCTTCTCCCCCGGGTAGAAGGGGATCCATGAGGATTTCTACGCGAAAAAAAGGGTATAAAGGACATATTTAGCAAATGTGGACAAATAAAATTGCAATAAATCTTATCTTGAGAACTTGTACTGGAGTTATTATAGGTAAACACATACGGTAAATATATGTTTTAGCTAAATAAAAGATAACTGTTTAAAATATATGCCTTGCAATTTCCTCGATAAAAATAAGTATGCCAAGTTTTTATCTGTTACGTTCATTGCAATTCCTATAATTATTGTGTATAATTTATGCGGGTTATGAATAATGCGAAGAACTGTTTGAATTATAGCTATAGTAAATTTAGAACACTCATTACTTAATGAATGATATGGTAGATTATTTACGCTTCAAGTTTCATAAACGTTCAGTTAAATGTTTAAAACATGTAAAATGATCTATGGATCTATGGATTATATAAGTTATTATATTTATATTGTATTATGGATCAATTTACCTACTGAAAAGACTTCCTCAGCTGCGAATAGTGAAAAAGTGCTGCGATTAAATACACAAAAATATTTAATGACAGAGTCCCTCTGTTAGCTTTACGATTTGAGAGTCATGTCGTATCGTGGAAATTATATAAATATGGAACATATTTAACAAGAAATAATTAATGTCAAATTCGAAAATTTGCTTAAAACAACTAAGAACTTCTTCATTGTAATTCACTGTATTATCATCATTTCTCTCTTCCAAAGTGACAGCGACGATGCTAAAGATGTCACTTTTGCTATTCCGTGTTCAGTTAGTAACGCTTTTACTTGAGCTTGGAAATCGATTTGCGATCATCATTGTCAGTTTGTAAAAGTATGCACTTACTCATCGTTCTTAGACCGCAGATATTGACCACAGAGCGAAAATGTGAACGTATCTTGTAAAGACTCATACTTTTGTCACTTAAATTTCGAGGCATTTTACCCACTGCCCCAGAAGGAGGCTAATGTTTTTCTGGTGAATGTAGGTTTGTGGATTCGGGTTTAAAGTATGAAGCATCATTAAGTGTATTGTCATCTCGCAAATACCATAAGCTGTTAAATAGGTCAAGTTCAATACGGGATGATTTAATTGCATATTACGAATTGAGTGTGTAATGTTTAGTATATTTAGATTTAAATGTATTCAAAATTGATTCATGGAGAGTAAAGTAAACACGAATATGCGTATTACCGGTTTACAATTTAATCGTTCATAATAATCACAGATTAAATATACTAACCCGTAATCATAAACAATAAGGTTACATGTGGTGCATATAACGGAAATGATATTATTATATTTCAACACGATCGGTCTTCTATGGATATTACCTAAGATGTTATTCAGATAATCGTATCTTTGCCTCTAGTTCTCGATAGACTAAAGTAGAGGTTTAAGTCTATAACCGACAAAAGTCACAGTAATCTCCCTGTAAGTTTTTTAAGCAATATCATGTAGAGTATTCCAAGCCCTTCAGCTATGCAAATAGGGCTTATATTTGCTTGTCAAAATTCACCCTTCATTGGCGATTCCCCTAGGTGAGATATTGTCTAAAGTCTACACCTTTATCAACGCGAGATGTCAAAAGATAAAGTTGATATATTGAAGGATTTAAAACATGTCTTCTCTAAAACGTGTATTCGTGCAGATTATTTTGATACAGATTATCTCCTTGTGATATACCAACTTGTGAAATATCGTTGTTACTTTTATTCATAGGTAGTAGTTTTAGCTGAATGATTATTAGTTGTTGACTGTCTATTACAGTGTAGCAAAAACTATAAGCCAAATTAACGATCTTTTGTATCAATATTGTTTTATTTATGGTCAATTTGAATGTCATTTCCTCCTCTTATACAACTATTTTGCCTCTAAAAGCACGTGATGACGTGATACGTATTAATTATCAAAATAAAAAAGTTTATCACTAAAGGCATTTATACTTTTCAATGAATACTCTAGGTATCACGGAAACCTAACATAACGGGCAAACAGATGTGTGTGCGAAGGCTCTAGCGAACGGCCGCACGATAAGTAGCTGTAGTTGTGCCAATGTCAACACAAGATTTATCAGAAGTACACAATCGTATGTTTTATACCTACTCCAAATATAGCCAGCTAATCCTTTGTCTGGATGAGGCTGCTCGCCCGTTGTGATAAGCGCAATAAGCCACTTAATTAGGGCTGCCACCCTTTTTGATGGAAAATATTATTTCTTATTGATACATTGTAGATTTTAATTAAAATAAAGATACATTGTAGGTAGGTACACATTTATTTTTCGCTGATTCACTTTACCGTACCGCGAGCTAGACATTCGACAATCACTTTTGTAATTTTTTTTTTTCGTCGATTTACTTCTATTTGTACCTATTGGAAATCAATGCTCATGAATCGATTTCGGGAGAAAGAAGAAGAAAGATGCTTTTTACACTCATATCCCCATAGTAGTATTTTCTCCGGTGTCGTGGGTGTCATGGACACAAAGACGAATACACAAATACCCAGACCCAGAACAGAAGTCTAAATCCATCATTCAGATATGAAAGTCACTAAAGTCGCGATATTTAAATAAAATAGATATAGAATAGTAGGGGTAGCAACCCTACATGTAATAACGGGTTCTCTCCGGCTATCGATGTAATTTCGCTTGTTTGTTTTGGCAACATCGTTTTTAATATAACATCAGCTGAATGTTCATGTTATCGTGCTCCGACGTCCCATGACCTTCCATTACGTTTTGAGTGTTAATATGAGTGGGTCGCAGTTGACTTTGGCTGTCCTATTTATAAATGCAGTGGGTCAATCATTAATTGGCTCTGTAATCCAATACCGAGTGTTTAAAACTGTTTTTTCTACGTTTCTTTGATCGAACATCATGTTAAGAATTAATTGATATGAAGATTTATGTATCATAGCTTCTATGATTAGACTTAAAAATGTAGATAGGTACATTTTATCTCACTGGTTTAACATTCAAAGGGAATGTATTATCATTCTCTGTGATCCAACTACTATAGTTTTAGACAATGATAATAGTTTTAACAAATTGTACAAATTGTAGCCGTCAAGTTATGACGAAGAGTTTGTGTATCATATTTTTACAATAGAAGATATACAATGCGGCAATGACGACTGTTGTTATTGTGCAACTATTGGAACCGATGATTTAGCCCTCGGGCAATAATAAATCATTCAACTGTTAGTTGTTTAGTTCCTCATTGAATATAACGCTCATAATAGTTTTATCTTCCAATAATTAGAATCTCGTTACTTAAGTAGCGAGATTCTAACAAAAATTACAAAAAAAGTTATACAACAACACTGTATATTTAATTGATCAGTCGAGGTCAGGTTACTCGCATACTTTATATTTCATTTATTTTTTGCAGTAGTTAACCGTACGATATGAAGTGAAACCGTTTTCACTTTTTATGATCGCATGACAACTCATTGTAAAAACCCCATGTGGGATTAAACGTGACACACAAAATGGCATTACGAAAATTAAAATTGAAATGGGCGTAATAATTGATACTTGATAGTGTTACAAATGGGCAAGACAGGACAATTTTGGAGTGTGGAAAAAGGTAACCCAATGCCGCGGAAATGTCCTGAGTACTCAAACTTGTTTCGTTAGTTAGTTTCTGCGATTGCGATCTTTTATGTTTAATGAGTTGTTCTAATATAGAAGTTTGTCTCCTTCGTACACTTGGGTAATGATAAGGTATTTCATATAGTTCGTATCTCCAGATTCTCCAGTCTATCTAACATCAAGCTACATAATATATCTCCGTTTAATCAATGTGGTTTTGGCAGTTGCGAACTAGCGCGAGTATTTCTTGAAGTAGAAGTGTACCTATAATATTATTAGGTAGTAGGTAAATAGTGAATTGGTCACACATTTGACTGAATTTATCTATTAATATACGTTCCTGTGTGTAAAAAACGTAGTATTTATAAGTTTTCAGGCGCAGATTCAGATTTATCTTTGTTAAGATAAATTATTTGCATACTGATTGCGCGTCAATGAATTCGAGCATAGGAAGTACCTCGCATTTGAATGTCTTCCCATACATTTTTCTTTTACTATCAATTATTTAATTTTATAATAACGAGAATTAAATCAGCACTTGCTTTTTATAAATTTTGAATATGGTTTATATCCATTTCCGTGTATAATAAGAGCGAATTAATTATTCAATGTGACCAGGCGAGTATAATATTTTTTTTAGAAAAACGTTTAATAATCGTTTTAATGTGCTACACAATGCTCTATTGTATAAAGTGTGGCAGGTAATAAAAGAAATCTAATGCCCTGGGAAGAGATGAAAGGCAGTAGGAAATACGCAAGGAAAACACTTATGCGTTATATTACAGATGCCGGAGTTTCCCTACATGCGCAATGAAGTCACTGAGGTGGTTTTAGTGTGCGAGAATCTCATATAATTCGACCTTTCCTCCATCCATCTTTAGGGTGCGTCCACATCTAGCGAATGTGCAGCTCGCGAACCGCTTGCAAGCTGCCCGGTAGCTGCGCGTGTGTAATCACGGCATTGGAGGCTCGCATTTCATGCAAGGCTCGTATAAAGGCGTGCGCGCGGCGCGTGATCTGCGCGCACTCAATTCTCGCGTTTACAATTCGGTTTACTGGCCCAGTACCTACTTTGATGTCGGACGGTCTTATTATTTTTTTATTTTTCAGCCGCCCGCGCGCTGATCGCGTACGGCGCTTAGGTTGCGCGCGAACAGTGCGCGGGCGGCGCAGGAGCGGCGCACGAACAAAATGCACTCGCGCAGCTCGCGAGCTGCACATTCGCCAGATGTGGACGCACCCTTAGATGACATCTGGTTAGGTATTGATGATTTTTCTCGCCAAAATAAAATAAGGTTATAAATAAAATTCTTAAAAGGTCTTAGTAGCTGTTCAACCATGTTCATAAAATATAATTATAGTATGTATGATTTTGCTTACATAAGATTATTTTAACTCCACTGAACCTAAATCTAAACTCAAATATCGGCTAGGACGACATCACTATCTGAAAACACAAGATAATGTATCGCATGTTTGTGTTCTTTGGGTATTACTTTATACGATACATTTTATGCCAACAGTGTATAAGTACTTTGTTTCTGTTGCTTTTGCCAATTTTAAGTATCTGCCATCGTCATGCAATCATTTCTATGTATATTTCCTATCTCACTAAGTTATGGGTCGCTCTATTGCGGTTTATGGTAAGGTAGAGTTTTTGACAAGATATAAAAAATAAAACTGCGTACCTTACGGTTTTTCTAGCGCCTTAAAATCATTTTCAATGTTTATCAAATGCATAAATATTTCTCAAAATCGGCCCAAAACTTTTTGCGTACTTTATAAAACAAACTGTTAGTTTTATAATCTATACAAATAAATAAAATTGAAGTGTCTGTTTGTGATTTCAAAATAACGTTTTTTACTCAATGCATATAAAAGTATTACACGATACCTGTAACGATGCAATTAAAAACATTTTTGTCTGTCTGTCTGTTTGGCTGAGCTAATCTTCTAAACAGCTGGACCGATTTAGACCGGACTTTCACTGAAAGATAGCTGAAGGACTAAGGCGTAACATAGGCTACTTTAATTTTCGAAAAATCTATAAGCGCGCCGTCGCGGGAGAGCGGGATGACATTTATGTTTAAATATATTTTCTTTTTTACTTTTTAAACGCGGGTGAAACCGCGGGGTTCAGGTAGTAGCACATACAGATATAGATCAAGGTCATGTAGTGGCATTGCTGGCTTCAATATAGGTTTTGTATTGTAGATAGGTACAACACGGACATGCAATCTTTTTCATTCGGAAATAGACTCGTTTTGTTCCTAGTAGCAGTAGTACGAGTAGATCACGGATATCATACATATCTCTACATCTATAGTAATAGATAAAAGTGGAAGTATTTGTTTGTAGCAATAAAATAATTGCTATTGCCAAGTTTTGATGTAAATCAGTATACATATTATACTATACAAATACGATATATACAATTTACTAGCTACTTTTAACTACTGCCAATCATTAGGCTCATAATATTTGTTTGTACATTCACAGAACGTAAAATCCATTCCATCCATTTTTAATTTGTTTGTCTGTTAGTGCCGCTTGATCTCGGAATCTTCAGAGTTTACCTTATTTGGACTTTTGTATAAACATGGAGGGTTTACCCAAAATATTTTTGGTAGGTACAAGAGGAAAGATAAAAAGTCACTTGATTCTAACAATTGCTTTCTTTACTTTATCTGTAGGTCATATTGTGTATTATAATACCTACCCATTATAACCAGATGTGTATTTTATTTATACTTCGCTTCTCATTAATATAATTTTGAACTATTCAACAGTTTTCTTTAGGTATGCATAAGCACTTTTAAGAATATATAAAAACGTTTACTAACGATTACATGATTAACGAAGTAAACATAGTGCGTGTATTATGTAAATTTAAATGTGCATGTTGCTCTGAACTGATTCGTCAAGTACACCTAGTTCGTCTAGTTAACAACCTGACCAATTCGCATCGGTGCGCGATAAGAATTCGTTAATCACACGAGATACATTAGATTAGTCGGGTTATCATTTTCTTCTTGGAATAACGCTCGTTACAATGAATAAAACAATAATTTAATTGTGATATACATCTATCGATCAATTTTATTATAATTAAGCTAAATTAAGTGTGTCTAAAACGTTTTAAGCGTCAAAACGAATAGTCGGAACCTATAAAAATAATCTATGAAAAATTTAAACTTCTCTTTAGTAGAGGCTGAAATTTGTTTTTTTTTTCTAGCAGGACCATCAGAATAGGTACAAAAATAACGCAAACTAAATATAAATACCGCACATGATAAGTGTTCGCTAAATGTATCTTCACTCATGGACATTTATAGAACGTGAAAATTCTATCCAAATGTAGAGTTCTTTTTATATTTTGTAAGTAAATGCTTACGGTTATCACTAACATGTGTATAGATACGTAATACTTGATGTGAGTCTTTGCTATTAACACAGTGTCAATTTAATATCGACAGTAACAATCACAACTTCACATCTCTATGTCTACGCTATCTATTCAAGTAGGTACCCTTCAATTTTGCGCTAATGGAATGTTCACGAATAAATTAGAACTATTTTTGAAAATGCGACATATGCTGTTTTACGTGTCTAGAGATAGGTACCTAATTGGTGGCGTAATTAAACGCATATTTTTTCTTATTTATAACTTCTTAACGGTGACAGATGGATAGTAGAGGTGACAGGATGTGCCTTGATTCGCATGTGGTGACTACACTCACCAGTCTTGTCTTTTAACGCACGTTATAAATAAAATAATTCTATCCAATATTGCGTACCAAAGATCGAAATTTGATAATGTCTGCCTATTAAAAATTAAGAATTTTCTTAATTTTTAATAGGCAGACAGAAAATAACAGAAAATACTTGTAAGTATCGTGTCGTCGCGCTCATGGGTTTGATTTAAAGGTGTGGTTAAAATATATATTTGTGGATATTATGTGTGACAGACTGGCCTAATGCCCAATCAATCGGACAATCAAATAATTATGAGGATGAGTCACCGTCAAGTAATATTCAAACTGGTTCGCAATCTTGAATTGAGTTTATGATTGAATCTTTAATCATGATTACTTTAAATTACAATATATATTGTTAACGTACATTACGGTTCTCTTATCAGTCTTTACGTTGGTATCAATTTAAAAATACCTTTAAATTAAATCAGTTTATTGAAAGTTTAAGTAACACTTACGCGGGGAACTTTATTAAATAGCGTTTGATATAAAATTTTGTAAGCGTCCTAGTTACGTCGATATAAAATTTAATGACACACTCATTTGTCCCGAACACACTCGTGACAGTGTTGAGGTTGTGGCACACAGACATACGGTACAACCGGTTCGTTCCGCTGTTACATATACCTATGCTTTGCTCCGGCAACGAGTACACGAAATAAACTGCACAATTATAAATGCAACAAATTTCGTTTTATTGAGCGTGGGGAAAAAATATTAAATTACTCATTGGACCAGTTTACGTTGTACACGCGGGAAGGTTACGGCGAACGACGTCGAAAGTTTGATAACATTGTCATAAATATGTTTCTCATACGGTTACACAACTTACATTTGATTTAAATCTTATATTTTAATTCATATCAAAATTATGTCTGCATGTTTAATACTAGCGATATGTTAAACTTAAATCGTCATATTTAATGTTATGTTATAAATCGCCAATGATTTCTTCATATATTTTTTTGAAAGATGGTAGAATCCTTTAAGGAAACTAAGATAACATGGTAGATTCTATCATTATTAGAGAATTT
>DWLZ01000325.1:0-11078 GCA_018251995.1 Urbanus velinus | reverse complement strand
TGACTTCTTGTACCGAAATCGGACTGCATAACTGTGTATTGACGGAATTAAAGATAGGTTTATTTGGTGTGGTGTAATCTGGTGTTATGCTCAGCAGCAGACTATTTGCTTGGTTATAATTAATTGCAGGCCTGTTGCAATCATAACCCTTTATCCACTTCATTCGTGACCACATCTCGCTTGAAGATTTAACACTGTCTATTTTATTACAAAAACCTTGAAATGACTTACAACGCGCTTTCCTAATAGTTCTCTGAGCTTTACTGATATGGAATTGCAATTTTTCAAGATTTTGTGGCGAAGGATTTCGTCTAAAAGCTGCTAAAGCCAAGCGTCTCTGAGCAACCATGTGTGAAAGATTTTGGTTCCAATATGGTTTTGGTTTAAATTTTTGTTGCTGTAAAGGATTGTTGCATATATTAAACATCGGTACATACTCGTCTGCAGCAGCATTTAAAATGTTAATGAATTTGTCATAAGAAGTTTGAATATCTGTTGGTAGTGATAAAGACAATATTTCTGACTTAATTTTTTCTGTATATGCTTTCCAATCGGCTTTCTTGAAATTTCTCCTCTTAGTATTCCTTCTAGAAACATTTATTTCAGTACTAATTTTAATGATCATATGATCGCTTCCCAAATTTTCATTCATAACATTCCATTTAAATTTTAGAGCTAAATCTGTTGAAAGCATAGTTAAGTCCGGTGACGTTCTCTGCACCGTATTACTTACTAGTTTAATTCTAGTGTCGGAACCATCATTAAGGGTTATGAAATTATTTTCCAATATCGAATCAAATATTTGATTTCCTCTTGTATCTGTTTTAGATGACCAGGTCGTATGGTGCCCATTAAAGTCTCCTGCTATAAGCGACTTTCTATTTAGTAGAGAAAATATTCCGTCCCAGTCGCTTTTTGACGTTTGCACGGACGAAGGGCAATAAATCGCAATAATATTTTCAAGGTGGGCACAGTTATGTAACTTGACGCATACATTTTGTATTTGGCTATTAATTATATCTAATTTCCATATCGAAGCTTTAATTGAGTGGTGAATTAGAACTGCCACACCTCCATATCCATCATTACGATCTGATCTAAATATATTATAGCCTGAAATTCGAAATGGGCTATCTGGATTAAACCATGTTTCACTGAGGATAGCAATATGTGCTTTTTCTTGACCAAGTAAAAGCTCAAATTCGGATTTCTTTGGGCGCAAACTTTGCGCATTCCATTGTATTATATTCATTATTAAGTTTGTTTGTCCGTTGTTATCCATAATTTTATGCTGGAGAAAAAAGGCAAATCTATTAAGTAATTCAGTACAAAAGAGGTAATTGAATCAAACATTATTTTCGAACATATTCTAATCTTCTCTTCTAACGATAACTTCTTGTCCAATATTTTTTCTAGCAGTTGATTAAATATAACTTTCCATTTAATTTTATTTTCTTTTGATACACTCTCTTCATCAGATTGATTTATTTGTTGATTTATAACACTCTCATTCTCTGATTGAAAACTGTATTCCATGTTTCTGTCTTCTCTAGACTGACTCTTATTCTTCTCCTTGTTTTCCGTTTGAATCTTCCTTTTTTTTCTTTTCCTTTCTATTGCCTCTCGAGGTTTTTTCAAAATGGTCGCATATGTGTTATCAGACTGTGATATAATAGTGTTTACTGGATTTAAATTTTCCTCTTCACGTGTCGGCTGAATCTGTGAAGGGCTATCGGAAGGACCTTCTATGTACATTTGCTGTGTTGTAACTTCAGGTGGGACATATGTTGTCAAGGCTCTTTTATAAGAACAGTTGAACTCTGCCATCAGTTCCCTAATACGCTTTTCTTTTAAATATATGGGACATGTTCGAGCTAATGCCATGTGTTTTCCGTGACAGTTATTACATTTATAGACTTTCGTGTCACAATTGGCGTGAAAACTACTACATTTTGGGCATATTACTTTGCTTGACGGGCATGTTTTAATTGTGTGACCATACCTCCAGCATCGAGAGCATTGTGTCACTGGGTACAAATAAGGCGTGACTGCCGCTGTTGTATCATATATATAAACGCGAGCTGGTAAAGATGTTCCTTTAAAGCAAACTCGAATCGCTTCCGATAACTCCCATTGACCATTTGCGCTATTTCTGCGTTTTAATCTTTTTACTCCTATTACTTCCGTCTCACACTTTAAGCTTTCTAAAATTTCTTCTTCAGTTGAATCTAAGTCAATATCTTTTATTACCCCATACGTGTGGATTATTTCCATTGTTCTTTGGCATTTAAATCCATTTTCTTTAAAACATGGCGACTCCATCAATTTCTCTGCACTATTTTCATTATTAAACTGCACTATTACTTTGTAGGCGTTAAGATATTTTACCTTCGTTATATCACATATGTTTTCTGTTTTTAACATTTTCGCTAACTTAAATTGCTTTGGTAGTTTCTCAGTGGAAGTGATACTAATTTCAATTTTATCTTCTGGAATATGTACAGATTCTTCAAAATCATCCGTTCGTACTAATCGCTTACCTCTTCTCTTCATCATAGTCCAAGCTTCGTCTTGATTAACTTTTCTGCTTCTTTTGTTAGGTCTTAGTACATTAATATTGCTACTTGCTATGTTTTCCCTTTCCAACTCCATAATCTCACTATTACTTGTCTTCTCACTATTCCTCGCCATCTCACAATAATCAATTAGGCTTTCCCCATCCTCTAACTCAATTGATTGCGCACTATTATGATCAATATCAACCATTTGTAAACAACATGCTATGCGTTATCGCAATGACTCGATCGAACAAAGCGACTTAAAACCGGTTTTGATTCGAACGGTAGACGCGTCCAATAACACACAGCGCCCGCGCGCAACTGTTTGTTAAAGGTTGTGGTTGACTGGTAAAACAGTGACAGAGTAAAACGCAGGATGACATGGCCTGTCTCCAAGATAAAAGCACGTAACCGCAATTCAAGCAATATAATAACTGCCATTCCGATGAAAATCTTATCGTGCCAAATTTATTTTTTATTTCGTGTGAAGAATTCTATTGAATTTCGTGATTGCCTAGATTATCCAGGGATAGGTGTTGAAAATTCTTTATTTTTTATATGATAGAAGTAGCAAACGAGCATGCAGTCCACCTGGTGGTAAGTGGCAACTGTCGCCCATGGACATCGGTAATTAACCCTAGATAAGATCAAGGTCCTACTTGAGGTTAACCACAGATGCGTTGCTACCTCTGAAGACTGAGCTGAAACGCCTCGGATAAGTATATCTCCCTAACCACACCCTTCCCACAAGTACCTAATCACAGCCGTAGATTTTTTACGCTACCAAGTAATAAATACCCTATAATAAAAAATCGTTAATCGTAGTTGCCCCAACTAACGTCATCTCGAGGTACCCGGGATATTTGAAGTGACAACACTTAACATTGGATTGTTACTAGAGTGGGGAAAGCAGACTAATGTAGAATACCGTCTTATACTGACTAAAGAACTTATGCTAGCTAATATGCATAGAAATACGCCTAATGTGCCAACTACAAAACTGCCCGATTAGTCGCACTTATAGGCGACTAGTCGGGCCATCGCAAAACGTAATACTACTTTAGGTCGTAAATCTGCTTGGTGATTTTCAGTTGTAGAAATTGGCAAGATGTTTGCATGCGTTGTAAATGCAATTAAGTAGTTTAGAAATGTTAGAGGCATGCATTTTTTACATCAGCGCGTTATTGAAGCGTGCGGTCGCCTTGAATACTGGTGCAAACTGTACGTCTCCTAGAGTTTATTTCCGGGGTCGTATACTGCTTTTACTCTTAAATAGTCATCATTTTAATAGTCACACCTATCAAGATCATTCAAATTCACCGATACCTTTACTGAAACTAAATTATACTTACTATAAACTAGCTGCTACCCGCGTTTACACCGGCGTTTTAAAAATATAAAATGACAGTTAAACATGAGTGGTAGCTGACATTAATGTACCTGTTAGCAATAGACATTGACAATAACGACGCAGTCGTATGTATGGAGCGCGAGCTAATTCTTATTCGAATATTAAATTAACCTAAGATAGTAACCTTAGCCTTAAGCCTTATACAATCGGTCCAGCCGTTTCGAATATTATCCATAATAGACAGACGTACTAAAATTGTCTAATAACTAAAAACTAACAAGCTTTTAGTTACTAGACAATACTAAGTTACTGGACTAAGTTGGAACGCCTCAAATAAGTATGTCCCCTTACCACACGCTTGCTGCCAGAACACAGCAGAGCTTAGCAGTGCTGTTATTGGGTAGAAATAATTGGGTGTGGTGCCGCCGCCAGAGTCGAACCACATTAGTTCTACCACCTTAAGATGTAGTTCTAGATAAAATCATAGGACTTACATATATTAATGTCAAATTTGGTAGTTGGGGTTTTGATGAATTACAAATAACTTTTTTTTTCTTGGTAATAATACTATCTAATGAACATCCAATTAAATATATTAAGCAACCTCAATTTTAGTAAAAATTTTAATTTACCTATATAACTTATTTCATAAAATGGGCCATCTAAATTGCATCTATTTCTCGCTCAAACATACAGAATGGGCAAGAGATTATCAGAAATTACTTTTCAATCCCAATCTTTAATGAAATGGATCATAAGTATTGTTAACACACTATTGAAGTCATTAATCTGATACCTTGATCATCATGCAATATAAAATACCCAAAATACTAATGACGATTTAAGTGGGTAATTAGGTAACTTTGTTACTATGGTACTATTATAGCACGTATATAAATGTTATCTAGATACTTATTTTGTTTCGTATTGTCATAAAAAAGTGATCACAAAAAATAATTGACTTTTATATATATAACAATTTTAATGTAAAAACTTAAAGAAAATACAATCTATAACAAAAGATAACTTTTTCTAAAAAGCTCTGTATCAAATTTCACCCAGATACATTCACTCGTTCTGACAAAAATCTATCCTCACAAACATTCGCCTTACAATAAGAGTTTATCTTAATGAAACCATAATTTTTTCTGGGATATTAAGTGTTCTATGTCTGTCTATATGACCCCAAAATTAGCCCCCAAAAAATCTGATCTATATCAAAAACTGATCGATATCACCAGATAAGGGGTTAGGGGTCCAGTGATACAGATTAGTTTTGTCTAAATGTAATTCCAGACCATAATCTATCTCTGTACCAAATTTCATCCAGATCCATTCAGGTATTCTAAAGAATCATTCAAACATCAATCCTCACCTACTTTCGTCTATTATAATATTACTAAGATATTAACATGATATACGCAATGTGTAAAATTTTCCAGTGTCATTTTTATTATGGTTCTCGAGAGAGCCATGTGGGGCAGATGGACAGGTTGTCAGACAGCAGAGGCTCAGTAATAGGGTTCCATTTTACCCAATTGGTACAGAACCTTAAGAACGATAACATAATCAAGATATAAGATTAAGTAAGTTAATTTACCTAATTACAAATTTTTTCAGAATTTTAATACTTCTTATATATGCTTTCAATAATATTTGACTGCACCAATCACACAATTATCCATCTACCCATTTATAACTAGTTTTCAAGTAGCATAAAAGGTCCAACACTTTCACCGGGAAGACAAGTCTCGAGTCCAGTGTTGCTCAATGCACTTGTGTTACGCTCACCTTATCCTCGACTCTAGACAATATATTTCCATACAATAGAAATTTTCTTTAACCATCTATATAGATTGGTCTAAGAACAATCTTTTATTTTCTTGTAAAATTTATGTTGGATGACACAATAAAGTTATGAAATTCAAATATTGAATAGGCACAAATCAAAGACGTGGCACAGCAACAAGCCTCGGTCATCAACAATCTGTCTAGGCATCTTTATAAAATCCACACCTAAAAAGTGCTAAGTGAGATGTGTGTTCATGTAATAAGTTAAATAAGCAACCAGTTTCTAAAAATGTATATGAATATAGTGTGTATAACAAGATTTTCATAATGCCCTTTCATTTTAACAATTTATAAGCTATTAAAAGCTGCTGACAAGTGGTTACCATACCGGTCTGACATGCAGTGGGTCCCGGGTTTGATTTCCAGCCAGACAGATATTTGAATGATATATTTTGATTTTTTTCTGAATCTGCATTTGTGTATTTGTCTTTGTGTTTGTCCATGGCACCCACAACATAGAAGAAAATCCTAATGTGGCGATGGATGTAGAAAGTGCTATAAGTTTCTTTTAAGCGGTTTGATACATGCTTATTAAGAAATAAGTGTCTCCATAGGTCTATACAAAACAAAGTAATTTCATTTCAAAGGAAAATACAGAGTTAAAGAAGTATGTATAAACTTTTTGTTTGTCTGTAACACACAAAACTAAAACTGTTGAATTTGTGGTAGAATGGAAGCATCTGCGTGCAAGATCAGATTTGCACTTGGCCAATTATGTTAGTCTTATAACAGAAGTGCTGTCAGTAATTTGTTATGATAATTACGTTGTTCACATACTTATATTAACTATGAGTTATTTTAACGCGTGTTTAACAGATCTTAGAGCAATCTCATTAAAGATTGATAATACGGTTGTTTGCTGACATTCAACATTATAACTTTGCACAGTGACATTAATATCCATTTAAATTGAGAGCTGTAATGAAATAAAATATTTATGCATGTAAAGTAATACTTTTCTTGGTCAGCGCTGATCTAAACATCTGAAGTTTTTCTCACTGAGGATGCTTAAGTCATTGAACTCTAAAGTATCTCATGTGGGCACTATCAATAAAGCTTGCTAAGTGTTTTAATATTGATAGCACACTAACTTAGACACAGTGTATAAACAACGACAAGATGCTTATTATAGAGGTTATGTTAATTTTCTGAGACATCTATTACAATGAAAACTGTTCTATTTATGAAATATTGATATTAGCCCGAAAAGCATACAGATTTATAACATTTGGTGAATTCGGGATAATATCAGAAAAGGGTGAAGTGCATACAACTACTCTACCAATCTAACCTATACATTCTACTGTGTTCAAATTAAGAACATAAGTGCACTACTTATCAAGGCAGTCACTATTTTTATAATACAGGCAGGCATGCATAATTAAGAATGAAGAGAAGTTAAAGTAACATGTAACTATAGCAGTATGTACAGCAACAACGCCCGTATATCTTCCATGGACGGCACAGCGTCTAGCTCCTGCGATATTTATAGCTCGCACTCACTGGGCTGACTAATAACGCATCTACAGAGAGGTTATTATTTACACAAATAATCCAAAATCTACTGTTGCAGATATACTACACCTGAGTGCATAGTCATAGCTCGCTCCGCCGCAGCGCAAATAAGGAAGTAAACTAAGTTTGAAACGAGTGCAAGGTGGCAGGCGCGGGTGTCAATTTGTCAAACCAACAACAATAATTAGATCAAAAACGTCATGCAATTTCTTTGACACGGTTACCTCCGGCGGTGTCCATCGCACTATATTACGAACGCGGCTCGGCCGACACCTCACGGTGCTCCTCGGACGCACACATTTATTTTAACATCGTCATAGCACAGGCCGATTCGCACTTCGTAGTTTCGGTTTCTGTAATGAACTTTGAACGCACTCAACCTCACTTTTAACGATATTACGATACGCACCGCACGGCCGATTCCACAAAACGTAAACTAAAGACGTACCTCCTCGGGCATGATCCTATAATAACTGTCTCCGCTCGTCCAAGGAACTAGTTATCAAGGTCTCGTCTCGAACACACCATGCACAATTCCAAGAACTCGCGAACAGGTTATATTAATACTCTGTAGTGTTGTTGTTTCACTTCGAGTGTTACTTAAAAGTTTAGAAATATAAAAGGGTATATCGCGTATACAAGTCCCGAATCCAATTAGAAAAGTGTTCGTTTCTATAACCAAAGTGTCGAACGACTTAGTCTGTAACTCGTTAGACGTCAACGTCGTCAACTAAAGAACTACGTCAGTCAAGTCAAATTTGTGATAAACAAACTAGTGTGTGTAAGTGAGGTAGAACACACAACTGAAACAGCCTCGCCATTGGTCGCGGAATGTCACATGGGTATGTGTGACGTATACGGACACACGCATGCGCGTTGTGAATTTCAAACTTTTTGCACGTGTTAGAGCGAGAGGGTAACAAAACACACAACATCTCCATAGGTAGTTTCCCGCGTTTTTTCTTTAACTTTAAAACTGAAAAGCATATTGAATTAATATGCTTTCAGTTTCAATATTATTGACCAAAGACCAAAGTAAAATTTCGATATTTGTCAGTAAAAATATTGATGCCGATTGTTGTGAATTTGTTGGGTTATATTTTTCTCTAAACCTGAGCTCTAAACTAAAAATAAAATTGAAAACGAGTAAATGATAGTAGGTTCGTTCCTGCTGAGTATAAACTAGTTAGAAATAAATTTACTAAGATTTGGTACCTTCTATGCAATACAAGTCAAGATGAGTCAGAGGGTTTCTTGGACGTGATCCTATTTGTTTCAGTGCGTGGGGTTAGTAGCGTCGGAATGTTTCAGTGCCTTTAGGGCGGGTGATTCATATGAACTTTACGCATTTTGGGGAATAAGTAAGAAAATACTCTTTTATTATACGTCCATCTTATTTTACTTGTGACTCATTCTACATAAGTGCCTATTTTTGTAGGATTTTTATAAATAGAAGCAAAATAAATGTAAAATATTAACTAACTTAATTATAAATATGTATTTGTTGATTAAGTACCAATAGTGCGGAATAGTTTAGTCGCAATCTGACGTCGCAAGATAAAGTTCCCTTTTTTTCAACTCAACCCTCTCAACTGCTAATAATTATGGCATAATTGAAAAATCATAGCATATTAAACAGTGTTCAATGTACGCAGTATGGACAAGAATTGAAGTTGAATATATTGGTACTTTTGTCAAGTTTAAGAAGATGGAATTACGTAAAAGGTAGGTCTGTATGTTCATCAAATCTTCTAAATTTTGCGGGTAGGTAAATGTACATAGGTATTTGTGTAGGTAGGTGTTATTTGTAGTCGTTAAAGTGAAATAGGGTTACTTCATCTCTTTTGCCCCGAATTAACAAAATCACTAAATTAGCAACACTGCCGAATACCTTTAAACCAGGCATTTTAAATTGTACCAGATAAAGTGTGAGGTGGCTAGTTATATTTGAAAAGCCTAAAAAAAGTGGGCAAGCCGGACACTATTTAATTAGTTGGTCAGCTTTATCCGAACGCCTGACAAATCTACTTGTCACTGCTGCCACCGTGGAGTAAAATCTGAAGTTCTGCATATATTATATTAAATATTTTTGTTTTATTATCAGTTAGAGATAAAACTGTTGTCTAAAAGACTAAAAATCAGTTCTTCTACACGATAAGCAAATAATAAAATTAGCTAATCGGGAACATCTTTTAGGTTTCCTGGATTTTCAAAATACCTACATTATTTCGCCTAATAGCCGACCTTTGGCTTACCAAGCAGATATTTATACCACATTTTCCTGTTCAACTTTATCCACCGAGTAAACAAACTATCGTAATTAGAAAGTTTATTTGACAGTGGCAGTCGAATGTGGTAACGCGGTGAGTCAGTCGGGCTCAGTCGGCGGCTCGCTGGCGCGCCGCGCGGCTCGCGTGTGGCGCCGCACCTTACGCGCCACACTGGCGGACTCGCTACCATTTTATTTTCAAAAACATCCCCAACCCTCACCCTTGATAAAATTGCGTAGTATTACAACTTTTAAAGGGTTTAGAATATTTATCGAATGCTAGGTTCATGACCTGCCGTACCGTAATTGCGGATATCATATTTGTCGCACTTTGACAATGTTTTGAATTGAAAACAAATTTGGAAGATTTTATGTCAGAGTATATTTAAATTCGAATCAAACCGGATTCGGAGCAGGTTTATACACGGTGATTATGTCCCTACACGCTTTTTAATCGATTTGGGTAGGTAGGTACATGTACATACTATATAGTATATTATATATGCAATATATTGTATATTATATAGTAGATTATTGTGCTACATAAACAATATTAAACTACTTTAGACTTATTTTAGACCGACCTAAAACCTGGTAACTCCGAGTCATAGACATAGGTTGGTTCAATAATATTAGACAGCATAAGAATATTAAGTCAGGTGCACGACGGTACCTACGCAACCACCCTGCGTCAGTAGGATTAAGATAATATAGGTATCTAGTGCGACCACACATACCGCCGTCCTTCCTGGAGCTGCTAGATGGACGGTTAAAGCTCCCACTCTAGCCACTCGTAACCCTGGCAGCAATCTTTTAGTCGCCTCTTACGATAGGCAGGGGTACCGTAGCCCTATTCCAATCCCGGAACTACAGGGCCAAAGAATTTTTACCCACCTACTATGAAAAGAATTCGTTTGAAATAATATAAGGTACAGGCACCTACCTATATTATACAATTCAGGTCAATAAATAGATTTCTTTCTTAGTATGGACATTAGTCACAGGTAGCAATAAGCGTGCTTCAGACCGCATAACATGACACCTCCGGTGTCGCGATCAACCACACCCCTGTGAACTAGTAAAGTATAGTAAACACAACTCACCACAATTCAGACCATAGGTGTACCACTTTGTCGAAAAACTAAAATGAAAAATTCAACCTTGTATTGCAAGCTCCCTGCGGCATTAAACAAAAACAATGACGATAATAAAAAGCCTCATAATTGAAGTAATAAATGGTTTACCTGCCGGCTAGTCTCCGTGTCTCCGCCAGCCAGCCCGCCAGGCGGCTCCGCCTGACTCAGCGGCGACGGCTGGCGCCGCGCGACACTCCCCGCTTCGTAAATTATTCCCGATCCTATCGGCCCTAGCCCTCCGTAAGGGACTTAACATTTATATAATTTTAAACTAGGCAAAATTAGAGACGAGGTGTAGTGGGGGCTTTTAAAGGGTCAATTTTAATGAAGCTATTAAAAATGAAATGAAAATAAAGGGAACTTGGAACAGGTAAAGTTATTATCGCAGAGGTGGTAGT
>DWLZ01000324.1:0-11096 GCA_018251995.1 Urbanus velinus | reverse complement strand
GAGTACCTAGGTTTTTCTCTCTCCGTATGGTAACTTTGAGCACAGTTTGTTGCAAAATGATACGTTACGGTGAAGCGTATTCGAGCAATTGTTCATTTGTTAATCAATAGTGAAATTTTCTTCTTTTAAAAACTTTACAATTTTTATAAGGCAAAAATAGATGTGGCGGTGATGCTGGAGTCTTATCACAAAGGGTTGTACTACCTTTGATATATCAAAGGTAGTAGTTTGAGACTAGGTTGTTGCGGGAAAACTTAACAATTCTTGCATTCGCGTAGATTTTCTAAGAAAGCTTTCAAAGTCTATTAAGAGTAGGTATTAAGACTGAGTTAATCTTACATCGAGCAGGTTCAAACAAGATAAGGAAGCAGTGTAAATGAAGGGGTAACTAGATTTGAGAGTTAAGGGACAAACTTGTTTCTATCGGATTTGGAGTTCCAATAGGGCTTAAAATGGCGCTTGATGTGTTTAGTGATCGTTTAGTTTCGGCGATTTAATTTGGTTTAAACAAGCTTGCAAAGTAAATACGGAACGAAATTTGATGACCCAATTTAGAGTATATTGTTTGTTTACGGATAAGCCTAGAGAATACTTGGCGACACTGTCCCACTGTTGATGAAGATATTACCTGTCAGAAGTTGACACTATACATTTAAATAACTGTTATATTATAAAACAACTAGCTCCAATCAACGTAATTTGTGAAGTATTAAAATATTAATGTATGTATATCAACTACACACGTGGCAGATTATTTAATTAAGTATTTAAAAAACAACAACTACACAATACGTTACTTTTTTGTCATCAAATACTTATCAGTCAATTCCTATAATATAAGATTGCCCGTAAACCCAGCTACGAGGAAAAGATCTTGAAAAAAATTAACTAGTTCCCGGGCGTTATAAATAAAAGAACAATAAATTGTTTGTAATTTTTTTTGTTTAATTAAGTATTGAACAAAATAATTTAAATAATTAATTTAATTAAGTACTAATACAAAATACTACAAAATCTATAAAAATAAATAATATGCCACGCCATAATTCCTTCACAGCTTTAAAGTTACACGATTCACTCACCAAAAATGTGGCTAACGTAAAAATATTCAAAACAAATCCATCTACATAGCACGTCTAACTTTCGGCACTTAGCGTCATTTTAGCGGCCCGGCTTCGCCTAAACAATGATTAATGTAATATTAATGGCATATTGTTTACGATAGTGCTTTTATTAATGTACGTCAGATAGCGGCCGTGATCAGTGTAACGGAGATTACGTACGGGGCTATGTAATTTTCTTTAAATTAATTGCCTTTTTGTAAGATTGCTATGGACAGTTTTATAAACGTCGTAATGACTTAAGTGAGTGTTTATTAAAATACGTTTAGTGTTTTGTTTTATGTTGGATGTTTGGTGGAAAATTATAGGTGTTTCGTTAATTGTAAATAAAATTAATTACGTTATTTGGAGGATTATTAACTATTTGCTTAATTAAATATTTAGCTTTATTTCTCTCTGGTGGTTTGTATAGAAATATATCAAATCAAATCAAATCAAAAATGTATTATTCAAAGTAGATTCTTTAGAATTCTTTTTGAACGTCAATAATATTCTTTCTTCTACCACCACTTCGGTGGTGTTTAGTTATGGAGAAGAAGCGGCGCAAGAAACTCCATAACATACATCTTTTAAAAAGAAATGTATAGACTAGTAGATTAAGTATTGACATATATGTATTGACTACAAATTAAACCTTAAATTAAACCGACACATATATTTTGATATGTTTTGCTACGAGCGTAGGATAAAAAAATACTTTGATATGGGCACATACCATATAAAAAACATCATGACGTTGTTCGTTGTACAAAGATTTTTATTTAACACTCATTATATAAGCCTAAGGCATAACTTTTTTTAAACAATAAGTTTTAATTTTAAGTTTATGATTATTCGATATTTAAATGTGTATCAAATATATAAAAGTTATAAAAAAGTCTCTAACGACTTTAAAATGCGTCTTCTTAACCGAAATCGTCATTTTTTGTGACGTCACAAAAATCCGTTAACGTCTGATTCTAATTACATTTTGAAAGGAGCCAGCTTTATTGAAAATGTCAGAGGAAGCGACCGGAAATTAAACCGTGACTTCTCATTTCTACGCCGTTACTTTACCTTTGTGTCCTTACGTCCGGTTACTTGCTTGTAAATGAAAAGGTTAGTTTTGAGGGCGATAGAGTTATTGTTTCGTATGTACCGCAAAGCGCCCATATTATATCATTGCGTAGATCTTAACCGATCTACAAAGTTAAACAGCGTAGGGCGCGGCAAAATTTCATGCGCGCTTCCGTGCCTCGGAGGTCACGTTGGATGGTTGGATTGCAGTAAACCTCGTCGGAAGCCTTATGGGCGGTTTAAAAACATTTGACACGCGTTGGCCACTAACCCGTATCCTCCACCAATACATTGGAGCAGCGTGGTGGAGTATGCTGCAAGGCTCTCTCAGTTATGAATTAAGACCTGACACCGGTTAGTGGCCAACCTATGTCGAATGTTTTCAAACTGCCCATAAGGTCTCTGACAAGGTTTAGCGACTGCTATTCAATGATAATAACTTAACGTGGCCTCCGAAGTACGGAAAAGCGAAAAAGAACATAGTGAGTAAACCTACACTCCTGAGAGTTTTACATTCCACTGTAGGATTGATATTTTACCACAGATGCATTGATTGCCTTTAAAATAACTTAAATTATAGATAATTTAAGTATTCTATTACAAAAACTATCAATACTAAGAATAGGTGTCAGTGCTGAACGCAGAACGCACTCAGTCACGAACAAACACTTGTAGCGGCGTGGGAGGCTGATAACATCTTGCGTTGCTTTTGATGACGCGACTTCAGCGAACTTCAACCAACTTCAACGGCTTTGAAGTGACGTGCGTTGGAAGATTCTTGATCGGTTGGAGCAGGATGAGTTTGTGTTTGATTTAACGCTATCTGTTTTATGGCGTGTTAGTGTATGACTGTATATTGTCGTTGACAAACATTTTAATGCACGTGGTAAGGTGTAGTAGAACTATGTAGTTCGGTTCCGGCGGCACCACCGCCACACCTATTTCTGACTTATAATAGCAGCGTAACGCTGCTGTGTTCTGGTTTGCAGGGTGTGGTTAGGGAGACATACTTATCCGAGGCGTTACAACTTAGACCTCAGTAGTAGCAACGCACAAGTGGTCGACCTCAGATAGGATTGTGATCTTATCTGGGGTTGATTACAGATGTACATGGGCGGCAGTGCCAACTTGCACTAAAAGAAACTTAGGCTATTGTGTGCCATGCTGGCAAAGACACCAAGTTTTAAGCCTTAGAAGTCTATCAGGGTAAATGTTACCCGGCGTGGTATATAATATAATTACCACTATAATACTAACATGGATATCCATTCTCCGCAACTAAATAAACTTCAGTCAGCAAAAATAACTTTCTAAATGGACAGAGTAATCCTGCACTTTTGTAGTCTACATGGCTTAAATGCTACAGATTTGACTTTTTTCAAAATGATATAAGCCTCTCATTATCTATAATATCTCAGCAAGTATAGCCATTTTAAACTACATTCTTTATCGTAACGAGCAATACGCAAAACTGAAGCTTTACTAGATAATGGAAGCACGTTTGTACTTAGTAAATGGATTTCACGTGAAAGACCTCAAAGGTTAATGGAGATGTGTGTTTGAATACTCACTGCAGCTTCATTTACTAATTAAAGAGTAAGTTCCTTAGTTAGTTTAGTTTAATTTTTCGTTTCTTGCTCCAGTTTTTTTATTTTACATATGTTAAGTTTTCACCGAACCTTGACTTGTGGAATGGAAAATGCGGTGTAATTTATTTTTTGTTTTCGTTTCGTCTATTTAACCATCGTTTCGTGTTATTCGTTTTTTGGCTGTTCAGTGCCAAAATTCTGCGGTGTTAAAAATGTGAATTTAAGTCAGTGTCTGTCAGTCACTTGTATTTTGCCGTGAAGCTATTTAGACGGGAAATTTGAAAAGACAGTTGAATTTAGTGGAAATTCTTTTAAAATGGGGCTATATCGTTGGCTATTTTATTATATTAATGTGCCATTTAAAGACATTTGATTCTTTTCCGTTCATTTTGTGGAGATATTGCAGTCATATAAGCAAGGGTTGACCACGCTCAAGGCAGCTTAGCTTGACAGATGCGATCGTCAGAAATGTCAGAATCTAAAATAAGAAGAAAATAACACAACCAAATTGAGAACCTCCTCTTTTTTGAAGTCAGTTAAAATATATTAAACTATCAAAAAGACCGAAGACAGAAAAAATAAAATGAAACAACTAAAAAATAATTGATATCAACATTCTATCTAGAAATAAAACAATAACAATTTTCTAGTTAAAAGATAAAATCTCACGAAACCACACAATAAAATCTAAAATATCCCAAAAACGAAACAGAATAAGACTTCAAACGAAAAGTTTTGTACCAAAAAGTATTAATTGCCTTTACACGGCACGAAAATTACAGCACAGGTGGTAAAGCGTACTATTCAATCTTGAAACTTGATCATAGGGGGTGGACACACTAGTTCTTTAATTAATAACTGCATAGTCATGGCTTTTTATACATATATTATTAAAGTAGCTTAAAGTAGTTCAAAGGTAGTAGAATTCTATGTAGTTCGACTCCGGCGGCATCACCGCCACACCCATTTCTGCCTTATAACAACAGTGTTTAGCTTTGCTATGTTCTGGTCTGAAGGGTGTGGTTTGGGAGATATATGTACTTATCCGTTCCAGCTCAGTCCTCAGGGGTAGAAACGCATCTGTGGTCAACTTTGTTGGAAGAATGTAAACATTATCTTTGGCTTTTAAATAGAAAAAACTTGTTTCTTAGTTTTACCCGCCGCTAGCGCCACCTATTTTTTTCTATTGCTCACGCGCGTTTTTAACTATGTCTTTGCAATCTTTGCAGTCTTTGCAACCAAACTCAGGTAAAACTCTTCTTATCTGGGGTTCATTACAAATGTTCATGGTTTGCAATGGCCACTTATCAGGTGGTTTGCATACTCGTTTGCTACTACAAATACCTTGGTACCTTCCTGGTACCAAGTGCTACCTTCCTGGTCAAACCGTACCCATTTCGTTAAATTTAGTTTCCCAAACATTTCTGACTATCTTCAATTGTCTTAAATTGTACATTACAATACAGTGTTTGTTCAGTTGAAACAGTTATATCCAATAACTAATTCAACTCAAGTTAATGTAGAAGTTGATCCAAGTTCAGTGCGGTCGGACTCTAATTACAATTCCGCAAGACCTCCACATGACACAGGGCGATACAAATGGTTTCCCGTTGAATGGGAACACCGTATTGCCCGGGGGAGCTCGCAATTGTTGTTTCTAGACTTATAGGGCTGGGAAATGGTTAAAAAATACCTCTCACCTACTTTGCTGATTGTCGTTTAAGTTTTATTTAAATTGTTCTAACTGCCGCGAAGCTATTTTATATATTAACGTATACCTACTTAAGATTGTTGAATATATCGTATAAAAACGGATTAAAAAATTTTAGCTACAGTTCTATTTGTTTATTTCCTTTACAAGCTCATTTTGAAAACAACTAAATTAATATTCTCGGGATTTTTAATCTTCATGGACTAGTTTTCATAATTACAACTATTTTAGTTAAAGATGGATAAAAAGATACCAATGAATAATAGTTCAGCTTAGCTTTCAGCTTAGTTAGTAAAGTTTTTTTTAAACTGGTAATTTAAATAACAATTTTAAAGATAAATTTCTTTAAAAATAGTAATTGGTACGTGCCAACCCTATTCGGGTCGAGTCGTTTGGGGAAATCTACGCTCTTTGTTAGGGCCTAACGACTTATAACCTTATTCAATGTACATATACCGGCGGTCGTGTTTATTATTAGTTTGCGCCGCTCATGTTTGGGAAACATGTTGCGCTAATCACTTTATTTCTTGTCTTACTAAGTAACTTTTTATTTAGTTAATTTCTTTAGTTTCTATTCGTAGAATTTAGTGACGTAAGTGAAGCGGCGTATTCGCGTTGAAAATCTTTCTAAGTGTTAATTAAAAAATGCTAAGGTGCATATTTATGCAATAAATTTGACTGACTAACAACGCATTAATTTGAAAACTTGATCAAAAATGCAAATAAATAAAATTGAAGTGTCTGTTTATGATTTCAAAATAACATTTTTTTACTCAATGCATATAAAAGTATACTCGATTCCTATAAAGAAATTGCAATTATTTTTTTTTGTTTTGTCTGAGTATGTCGGTTTGGCTGAGGTAATAATCTAAACGGCTGAACTGATTTTTACGGGACTATCACTGGAAGATAGCTGAAGGTCTAAGACGTAACATAAGCTAATTTAATTTTGAATAAAAGCATTAGCGCGCGCGCCACGCGCATGCGGCTGCTGTCGCGGGAGAGCGGGATGTTATCTATGTTTAGATATGTGTTCTTTTTACTTTTTAACGTGGTTTGCAAACCAATATGTTTAATTCAGATAATCTGTAAAACAAAAAAAATATTGTTAATAACGATAAGTCAATAAGAAGATGGGATAATATTTTAACTTAAAGGAGACATTTTTGACGTTATGTATCCTGTTCGATATTTTTGCATTATATATAGAGAGATATTTTTAACTAAAGAAAACATGGTACAGGATAATATGGCCCAGAACTAAGTCTATACCGCTCAAAGTCGTAACTTACCTGATTTCATATTCGACGGTGTGCTGAATGATCTAAACAGTTTTCAAATATTAAAATGGTCCCTTTAAAGTCGTGTGTAATATATCAAACTCATGAAAATCTCTCCCAACTTTAACTGCGACTTTTGGTGCGAGGCCAAAAAGTCGAGTGCTTCATCATATTATGTTTGAAGACACAAATAAAGATGGTTCTATTAAACGGTCTTTCTTCTCGACATTAACATTGTGGAATGAAGTTTAGTCTTCACATTCTGAATTTCGCTATAATGAGTTAGTTGGCTATAGTAGTGCTATGGCTATATGTAGTATTAGTTTGGTTATAGTAAGCAGTGATAGCATAATAGTCGAAACTTGGCCTCCAAATCGGGGGTCCGAGGTTCAAATACCAGGTACGTCTGATTTATGTGCGTATTAATTATCACTTGCTATAACGGTGAAGGAAAATATCGTGAGGAAACCGGCACATCTGAGAGTTCTTAAAAGTTCTCAAAGATGTGTGATGTCTACCAATTCGCACTTGGCCAGCCCGGTAGACTATTAGGCCTTAGTCTACCGGGCTGGCCAAGTGCGATCACTGAGAGGAGACGTGCCCAGCAGTGGAACATTGACGAGCTAGTTTTTTTTATGCTATACTTTCTTTATAAGGAAAGTCAAGAACATTGCAAGCTAGGTGGTGGTAGAATTCTTAGTGGTTTGTCTTCAATGCAACGTGGTACTTACTTCTTGTCTTAAACTAGACCTCTCTTACTTCTTGTCTTAGAACTAGAAGCTCTCAATATTGTGTAATAAAGCGTGTTACACGATGTGATGCGATTTAGTCCTCAGAGCTATTTCTATCAGTTGAAATTGAGCCCTGTCTGCGTTTGATTACAAATGTCCTATTGAGGCAGCGGCCATTTCATGCTTACATTATTATAAAAAACGGGCGCAAGGACCTAATATTTGCCTATAATAATAATTTACCTTTATATAGGACGTTTTGCTTCGAACATTTTTCAGTGTTTTAGAAAGAGTCAACTTCACAATACATATTCATTGTAATGTAAGCCGTTACAGTGTACAGTTAAACCATAAATACTCCAACCACCTTCATACATCAACGAGAACGCACAACTTTCCCCAAGATAAAAAACCAGACACGATAACAAGTAACTGATTGGAAATTGGAACAAGGACAAGACATCCAATTAATCCCCCGGAGCCCTACAAATCTCTACAATTAATCTTTCAGGCAATCTGGATTCGTAATGTGGCACGCAATTCTGGGAGACAATCCGATATGTGCCATCTACGTATTTTAGGTGAATGTTACTCAATAAGCCACATACAGTTATGTAATGTTAAAATTGTCTGTTGCTTTAAAATAACTATAATTCTGTTTTTAAAGGTTAACAGACGTGATTTCACATTCGTGGAAATTCATGACGTCTATAAAAACCATAACATCGTGAAAACGTAACTTGCATTGTTCTTTTCTGTTATACTTCTACATTCAGACGCTTAACTTAGACTCGGTAAAAAAAGGAAAATAAAACAATAACTGAAATATAAAGGAAAAACACAAGCTCCAAATTATAAAGAAAAAAAAACATGGTTTTTACCAGATCTTCACAGTTGAAATCGTGTTCCCATTCTGTAGTATGAGAAAAAATATTGTAACTGACAATTTTTCGGTACTTTTATAGTACCTAGTCCTAATTTCACACTGTGAATGATTCCCTAATAAGCGTACCTATTTAATAATCTATTTAAAATTTTTATATGATTATTATTCTCTATTCATAATAAACGATATTGTAACACGCAAACAATCTATCATTCGAAAACAACCATAAAAAAATTAAAGACACTTGCTTCAACATACTTGGATTCGAACCCGTTTAGTAAGGGTGATATTGTTAAGCCCTACCTCCTTGACACATATCTTAGAAAGTAAAAACAAAACAGAGACACCTAACACAATTTGCAGTCTATATTTAGCCGACAGTCGTGAAGGCTACGAAGACACGCTCACACTAATGATATTCAAACACGAGGAATAATAACCTATCTGCTCTCACGCCCTTTCATCTCACTAGGTCACTGTGACGCGAGAATATTATAGTATCTAACCTTTTAATGCCTTATTTAAATACTTGCAGGGTTTTAAAAGCTTGACTCTAAGATTCTTTGTTTCTACAACTGAAATCTTAAAGCAATTAAAGCCACAGGAGTTTATGCCTATGGAAAACTCGAAAATATATTTCTACGTTGATATCAGTCGCCTAAAGCAGTATCTATGAAGAAATGTAGAGGTGTAAGTGAAGTGGTTGTATCTATTTCGGGACCGCCTTCATTGATAATATCCTCAAATATAATTTATTATCTCAGGGTGACACTAGATTATTCTATTATTATTATAGGTAAACATAATTTTGTATAATGCTGTAACCCTTTTCATATCTTACACAAAATTTACTTAACAAATAACGCTTTCTACAATCATAGCTCATACTATGCTTTTTTCTATATCGTGGGTGCCATGGAGACACAAAAACGAATACACAAATACCCAAAACTAGAAAAAAAATATCTGTTTGTCTGAGGATCTAACCCAGATTCTACAGTATATCAGACCGGTATGTTGACCGCTCCGCCACGAGAGTCGTCTGAGATTGTTAGAAAGTACTTCACCACACTGCTCCAATGTGGATCAACCGCAACGGATTTTTTTATCATAGAGCATCTAGCAAGGTTTACCTTTTTTGTTTACGAGGGGGAAACTTTCAGAAGGTACTCGACGCCTCGGGAGCGACACCGGGTTGTGTGGGATTCTTACCGCACTAAAACCCCTTCGGTGATCGTCCTCAGAGCTGTGAATTGATCCCCAGGTTCTCCATTGGGCCTTTACTGGAGTCCTCAGAGCGCGATACCCCAACGGGATCTATCCCGTGCAAGGCTTACCTACTGCTATTCATAATAACAATCGGGACCAGCTTAACATACCTTCCAATCCCTAAGCGCGCCCTCCGTTGCTTCGTAGATCAGACATGCCGCGGGGCGCAGTATTGTATAAAGGTGGCAGTAATATAGGGCTTAGCCTAATGAGGTATCCATTATAAGCACGTTGTTATGTAAATGGGATTATTCAAGCATTAGGAGATCATTGAGATCGATAGCTTAGGTCGAAGGTCTTATACATTTTCACGTGTATATGAATAGGAAGATTAAATGTAGGTGAATGCAATTGCCCCGCGGTTGCTGTGTCGAATCGTTTTTTTTTAAATATTATTAACCTAACGAAAAAGGCAGACGGGCCACCTGATGGTAAGTGGTCACCGTTACCTATGGACATTTGCAACACCAGAGGAGTCGCCAATGTTTCGCCGGCTTTGTAGGAGAGCTCTTTCTTGAAGAACCCCATGTCATAGCGCGCTGGGAATACTTCATTCATTCTTACCTACATTCTTTTATAAGAAAGAAGTACCAAATTATAAGAACCTTAATATCTATAATATATATCGTATATAATATATTTCGTATCACCGCCACACCTCGTTCTGCCTTATAACAGCAGCGCAACGGTAAGGGAGACATACTTATTCGAAGCATTCCAACTTGGTCATCAGGGTAGCAATGTATCTGTAACCGACCTCAAGTAGGAATGTGATATTACCTGGGGTTGATTAAGACACCCATAGGCGGCAGCGACCACTTACCATCAGATGGGACTGTATGTTCGTTTGCTACTTCCATAGCATAAAAAGTTGGTTGCTACTCCGAAGTACTAAAGCCACTCCTTTTACAATAAGGCAACTTAGTACTTTGGTAAGGTTTAGTACTTAGTACTTAGGCAAGCACTTTGCCGCTCCTTTTACAATAAGGCAACCAGTCTTATTGTAAAAGGAGCGGCAAACATATCTCTTTCACCAAAACGCAAAAACTGCTTAACGTTAGTTATATGTATTGCAGTGGTCCCCCCTGTTCAAACCACACTTGTACCTTTTAATTATATTATCACTAATTTCCATCAGAGCATGCCAATTAAAGTGGATACCGGAAATGTTTGGGGCCAGGCTCCACATCGGGAAGGCAATTAAAGAGATCGTTATTGTTAAGACTTGGGTCTGTTTTTAATGAAAATGCCGTTGTCGTAAGTCCTATTCCTGTTTGTTTTGCCACTGAATATTTGGGTAAAAGCTATGTTCTGTATACTTGTGTAATACTAGCTTTTGCCTGCGGCTTCGCACGCTTCTCTTCTATATAATAGATGTTATTACACCTTTCTATTGGATCTTTAAAAAAATGCATCAAAATCCGTTGCGTAGTTTTAAAGATTCTTTTTTCTT
>DWLZ01000323.1:0-11096 GCA_018251995.1 Urbanus velinus | reverse complement strand
CGCGCTAATGGATTTTTCAAAAATTAAAGTAGCCTATGTTACGCCTTAGACCTCCAGCTATCTTCCAAAGAAAATCCAGTCAAAATCGGTCCAGTCGTTTAGAAGATTAGCTCAGCCAAATAGACAGACAGACAGACAGAAAAAAATGTTATTTTGAAATCACAAACAGACACTTCAATTTTATTTATTTGTATAGATATACCATGTTCTTTTTTCCTTTTATATATCCACTTATGGAAAGCGAATTCACAAAGTCACACACAAAATTACGTGGAATAAGTATATGTCAAAGTAATTGAAAATATTAACAAAAATAAGATTAATCGTCAGCCTTGTGTTTTATACGTTGCCGTAATTTTGTTTTTCTTTTTGGTAATGGTCCTTTGAGCCGGATTGTCTCGCTGGCGAACAGAAGTAATTGTAGTAGCCTTTCCAAAACGGAACTTACATCAATACGTGGCTATTTATTAGTTATATAGTATTGAACCTGCTTGCACGGTTTTGAATAGTGAATACCTGTTTACACTGTTGTACAGTTTTTTTTTTAATTTTGCTGTGTTATTCAGAGAGAGGTTTGAATAATCCAATCCAATATAATTTCAATTGTATATCTAGTTGCAGTAAGACTGTTGTAAAGGCTACTAAACCGAAAATGTAGTAAACGAAACTAGCCAGTCGCCAGCCATAAGGTAAACATTAAATTACAAAACTTTAGTGATTTAGATTTTATAAGTGAAAGTGACAGGTACAAGTACCTAGTATATAAGATAATGTCACATCTGAAAGAAACGCGATTGGAGATATCGGAACATTGCAAAATCATGGACCAGTTTTACTGATACCACTTATTCTTTAAGCCGGTGACCTAAAGAATAAATGATAACTAATATCTCGATAAAATATAAACAAAAGATGATTCATATGAAAATAAACAAAACAAATTATTTTCCCTATTAACAAAGCTATTCAAAGACACACGAAGCGTGTGCAATCATAGACGTAGAAGAGAATCTGTGGTCGATCACAAGTAGGTAGGTACTACAGAAGTGTTATTTAGAATTGATCCCAGATTTCAGTGGATTATCTTGAAGACAACCATCATCCATTTACTATCATACTAAACATATATCAGGAGGATTGCTTGCTCATTTACTACAAATATTTCATAAATAAAATCGACAATCAAGATCAAATTACAAAAACTAATTTAATTGCGTTAAAACATTACGATAATTTGCGACAAATTGAATTGAATCCCTACAAAAATTTCATACGCACGTTTAAAATATAAACTGTGATGTAATATTTCCTAATTAACAAGTTGCATATTAATTATTCTGTTATTTTGAAATATGCAGTTTATATATTTCGCAAAACCATTAAATACTTGTAGGTACAATAATTGCGAAATAATCTTTAAAAATAACAGAAGTTGCAAATTACCTAGACGTCTTTGTAATTGTGTAATTTGATACATAGTACAATAACATATGTCGTATGCAGAACGTGTTAATTACTTCGCACAATATTTATTGCTTTTTCGAATGGCAGAAATAGTATTGGATAACAAATGGTAGACACATTGCAAAGATTTATATACAAATCATTCTGCCAGTGTAAATGTGTAATTTATGTATGTATGGTATGCATTTCACTTTTCTTTCGGCAAAATACCATAGATTTCATCCTAAACAAATGTAGATATGCTATTGAAATTCGAATTCATTTTTTACGCGACTTCAAATCACAGGACTCGCTTTGAATTTAGTCTCTTATCAATTACTTCTCCTGAAGACTATGATTGAAAGTATCAAAATATGAAGTTGTTTTATGCTTGGAACCAGAACATGACAACTCTACATTGCTGTTTCGCAAGAAACGGGAGTGGCATCAATGCAGTCGCATCAGCATTAAATAAACTCTGATATTAAATACACAGTACACAGCTACAATCAATTATTTTGTATAAACAAATTCCAAGGAAGATTCTCAACGTAAACAAAGTACACCGGCCAATATCTCAGGCAGCGAGCGAGGAGCGAGGCGGTCATCAGATAAGTCAGATGTCAAGCGGTCAGCGATAGTGAAAGTGGCGGACCTGGCGCACTCTTACTTTATCCACGAAACGTGTCAAGTGCTCGAGGGGAAATAGATTTCGTAACATTTGGGATAGACAACACTTGACTGATATATTAACATGGGGACGATTATTAATCCGAGTTGCTACATCTTGTTCCTAAGCAGTACCAACGAATTTGTGTTCCACCTATAAGAATTAAAAGTCCCCCACATAGGTACATTATTTTATTCCTTTCGCCAATACATCAATAATATTGTCAAACTGTAATAGAGAACTACTACACTTTCTTTACTAAATTACAAATTGCTTCCAAGCTATAACCGGTCCGTAATAATTATTTAATCATAATTATTATAAATGGGAATGTCCATTAATATTTTATGTTTGTTTTATAACGCCTTCACGCCTTAAATGCTCAACCGGCCGTGGCCCACAGCGGACGGCACTCACCCACGGTGACGGCCAGCGCGGGCGTGGCGCGGCAGTCGGTGCGCGCGGGCGGGAAGGCGAGGTGTCCGTAGCCGGGCAGCGCGCGCGCCAGCGCCAGGTAGTCGTGCGCGCGCCGCACGTCCTGCAGCGCCTTCAGCTGGTACAGCCGCGCGCCCGCCACGCACACGCCGCGGTTCACGTCCTCCACCGCCTGCAACCAAACAGACTCATTCGTGTACTGATAGTTATCCCACTTCCATTCGATCGTCCTAGAAGTAAAACACCCTAAGACTTACATCATTACACATACCCAGAGTCTTTAAAAAATAATATTTACAAAAAATAACCAGTCATCCCTATACCCTCATTGCGCACACACTCTACCCTTTACCTTTTACCCTGGATTTACCCTGGATGATTATATGCTTTGCATCTTTCGAAACAAGACAGTCGCTTCTACCTAACCTCTTAACCAACGTCACCGATCTGCTAACAACCGACAAACTAACCTACAACGTGATAACAACTAACGAACGGGATTGAATAATCGATTTTACCATCAATCGATAACATCGATTGCCAATAAATTAGTACGTGAACACCCGTACCTGCCAGAAGATGAACGCGTTGGCCTTAGGGTCCTCCTTGCCGACGCTGAGCTCCCTCTCCGGGTTGAACAGCCACTTGCGCACCGACAGGCAGCTGCTGGACGCCGTGGAGTAGTTCTGGATGTACAGCGAGTGGGGGCACTCGTTCGGTTGGAGTTTGCGTTCTGGAATAGAGAAATAATTATAAGTTGAAATGTAGAAAGGCTTAGCAGAAAATAGAGGATAGAGTCATTGCTTATTTTTATTGTATTTTTCTTATAGGTTTTGTTTTTAATAGAAAGATATGGTTGAAGAAATTAATATGAAAAGTTCTGAGACACGGCAGAAAATCAATTTAGAATAATTCTTGAGATCGATTGTAAATATGTTGTGTATTTTTAAAGCTGATTTTATACGGCTTTATGAATATTAAAAATTTAACTAACAATTAATTTATTATGAAATGAAATGAAAATAAAAGAATTTATTTCTACATAGTATTATATATCCTACAGACAGTTTCAGCACATATAACTCACCAAAATTATACTCGACAATTTCAAACAGGTAGAAATACTTCTGAACAGCCTTCGACAGGCCAATCTTCTCGCAAACCGCCCGGTACACGTCGTCCGCATTGGTCGACTTTAGTACCGAGACAGTCACCACCTCCTTGTCTGGCAATAGCACTTTGAGATCCACTGGTGATGGGTTCGAGGAGTCGTCGGAGTCTGTGAGGAACTCTTGGACTGCGTCTGATTCTGCTATCACTCGGACTGCACATACCTGGAAGTACAAAGGGTAGTAGTACAGTTTGACCAGCCAGTTACCAACTTTCTAACGAAAGACAGTTATTACATTACGGTGAAAAGGTATGGATGCTGGCTCATTGCCGATCTTACTCTATAAGGTTATAGTAGGTATCTGGTGTTTGTTACAGAGTTCAATTGTATATTTACTGTTTACGCACTTATAAGATCACTTTGAACGTTTATTACTTTATTTTATATTTTATCGAAATAAAAATGCGTGTGTTATTCTTTGAGTTTAATAAGGCGACTAAAAATCACAGATAATGAATTTTGATAGTGACATAGATAATGAATACTGCTAGTGACACAGATAATACATATAAACGTAAACCAGTGCTCCTTATTCCGCTGTTAGAAGCATTTGCTATCCACGAAATCAAGTAACGCGAATTAACTGAATTTAGAGTTAGACTTTTACCCATATAGAACTTTTAGTCCGACCGATCTTAGATCGTATTGATCACTTGACACAGGTTTCAATGTTTCGGTCCATCACTTTTTTCTATAAAAAAAAACTACACAAGAAGGCTCCTACAGAGCTTCTATTTAGTTAACCGCTTGCTTAAATAACATCTTCGGCAGCTACAGCATACGACCCCAACGTGACACCTACAAGAGGAACATACTAAAGCATACACACTTACCGTCATTACTGGTAGAAGCGGCGGCCGCGTCGCTGTTGGCTTTGTTCTGTCGCTTCTTGTTGTTCTGCTGCTTGAGCGAGGAGTTCTTCACGTCCTTGACGCGCTTGTCCTTGGACGCGCTGGCGGCGGCCAGCGACAGCTCCCAGGCCTCCGCCACCGTCACCAGCGCCGTGTCCGACGCGCTGCGCAGCACCGACGCCGCGCCCAGCGGGCCGCCGAGGTACGCCTTCGAGCTGTCCTCCAGTACTGGCACTGATACACAATATTACACTTTATTGGCATGAGTTATTGGAAAGTAATATTAATGTCTAAAATTGTATGATTTATAGATGTGGATATAACCTTTACAAAAAAGATGTGAACAGTGATGGTAAAATGGCTACCAATAAATTTATGGTGTACTTAAGCTGTAGTATACTTCCATTAGATGTCTATATGATTATACGTCTATACGGCAATAAACGTGTTGAAAATCTATTCGGGACTTTTACGTGTCTGAGCACTACTGCTCGTCGTTAGTGTAGTCATACTAGCATAACGTCCCAGTCGAGGTGTGTGTGCGTGTAACGGGTATCGTGCACTGACTGGGCGGTCGGTGGTCGGCGAGCAGCGCGCGCACGGTGGTGGCGAGCGGCAGCGTGAGCAGCGCGTGCGCGCGCGCGGCGGGGTGCGCGGGCGCGGCGGCCGGCGGCGCGCCCGCCCAGCGCAGCGCCACCGTGCCGCGCTCGCCCGACAGCACCAGCCGCAGGATCAGCGCGCGCGTGAACCCCGTGATGCCCTCGCCGCCTGCCAGACGCGTGTGGTACACAATCAGACACTGTATTTAGTAATACCAGAACCAAGAAGTAACACCGACAAGTAACTTGATAAGTACAATTTTAACTTTGTGCAATGGAAGGTCATTTTTTATTATGGTACATTAAAAGATATAAAATAAAAACTTCTTCATTGTTCTATATACAAAAAATTTAACGTAACAATGTGAAATGTTGTTATTTATTTCATTTTATTATTAAACATGAATTGTACTATCCATTTACAATATTTATTATAGCATCAACTACTATTTTGAATAACTAATGCTTATGACAGACTATTACGTATTTGCAATTTAAATGAAAGAGTAATAAAAATATTTCTCATGTTAATACTATGTCACAAAAATCTCACCAGTACAATGCACATTCTCCAATATTCCGTGCAGGGTGTGCGCGAACAGTTTCTGGTTGGCAGGATGGCATACTGTAAGCTCTGCGAATAATCTGATGGTTTCCTCCTCCAAGTGAGCGTACTGCGAGCCCTCCTCCCACGAGCTACGGGGAATTGAACAAAAAAAATATTGAAATGCTTATATTTTTTGTAATATAACATGGAACTAATCTCAGATAAGTTTTGGGCCCTACTCGCCTAAACGTCTCCAAATCCTGAAGACTTAACTGACATACCTCTCGTTATAAATAATTATTTAGTACTATTTTTTTTTGTTATGTGCATCGTCGTCGTCGTCGATGTCGTCGAAAATTATTTATTACTAAATTTTGTGCATATTAAATATTAATTATCACTAGGACAGCATGGTGGACTATGGCGGCACACCCCTCACTCTGACAGGAAACCGGTACCGAGCAGTGGTACATTAATGGGTTAACTATGATGATGATTGTAAATTATAGAAACAAAATATACATTTATTTTTTACTTTTTAGTGCACTTGACTTAAAATTTATGAATTGACATAACTTTATTTTGCATAGGCCTATGGAGGCACTTACAAATTGTCAATTACAATATCTTTTCTTATTTAACCACCGGATCAGAACGCAACTTCAACTAAGAAGACCCGGCAAGAAATTCAGCGCGTTTGTCTTTTGTTCTTTTTTATCATAAATATATATTTTTTCTTTCTTGTCTTTAAAGTCATCTTATTTATTATTAGAATTATTATTTATTTTGTGAAGACGAGTAACATGAATACTGAGATTATGATTGTTCCTTGTATTTATCGTTTTTCGAATTTATTTAATTTTTATGAACATACATTAAATTTTCAAATATGAATTGAGATACAACAGTCAGAGTATTTATAATTATTTAAATATAAATTTAATTTGTTAAAAAATATTTATTCGGTATTACCATTACAATGCTACAACAATTCCTAAATCAATAAAAAAACATAAACATCGAAGTTTGGTTGAAATATTAAATTTATAACGATGACGATGACGTCAGAAATATCATTTTATATCCCAGACAAGGTGGTCTTGTACTAATGAAAATTTAAAATTATCCCCATCTACAGCATTCTTTGTTTATCTCATTCTTAAGCTACTAAAATATGCTTTACTGTATGTACCCTGGCATTGCTCAGTACATATGAAATTTAATCTATTGTATACTAGATGGCGTTGTTCCTTTTCCTGAATCACGCTCACGATATTACTTCGTAGATTCTATAAGTAGCAGCGGGATTTGAAAAATACGCATGCAGGTTTCTTCACAAAGATATTTTTGAAATGCACAAAGTGTCAAACCTTTGTGCTTTAGAAACAAAAAGACAAAAACTTAAATCGAGTCTGAATTGAAGGACGTCGCGGGTTGGCGAGTTAACATTTTTTTCAATTAATTCCTTGTATAAATTGGTTTTTACACGCATTAATCTACTATACTTGTGAAAACGAAACTTGAAGGGGGTTTACTATTTCACTAAAGTTCCACGTCATGTTACACCATCAAATCATCGCAAAGGCGACAAATTATCAAATTGTCATCCAAATAACAAATTAAAATTATATTATGTACCTTGTCTTTTTGAGATAATTTCTATGAAGCCATAAAAAATAGTAATTATTTGTGGTTCGATTCAAACCACACCAATTTCTGCCTAATAACAGCAGTGTTCAGCGTTCCGTTCAGTTCGGTGTTCTGGTTTGAAGGGTATGGTAAGGAGGACATACTTGTCTGAGGGGTTCCAACCTACTCCTCAGAGAGTAACAACCCATCTTCTTCAGACTTCAGGTTTGACTGTAATATCATCTGAGGTCAATTGCAGACGTCCATGGGCGTTAGTTATCACTTACTATCAGGTGCACTGCTCGTTTGCAGATTCCATTATAAAAAAATGATATATTTTTAGGCAGAAATTTTATGTTACACCACCATACACACACCGCATACGCACACATGTTATTTTGATGGAAGTCGTATATTAAGAGCGAAGGATATACAAACCAGTGGTGCGGGCGGGGATGGCACAGCATGGCGAGCAGCGGGCGCCAGAAGCCGCGGCCGGCGGGCGCGCCCAGCCAGTCCTTCAGCCGCCGCTCCGCGCACGCCGCGCCGCACCACCGCACCGCGCTGCGGATCCACTTCATGTTCGCTACCTCTGCAAATGTGTTACGGACGATTATGATAACAATAGAAATATTACATATCAGTAAAGATATACTTTAAAAAAAAGTATAATTATAAAATAGTGGTCGGCAACCCATTGAACGCAACGCGCTTGACTTTTACCGTTGAATTTCAGAGACTATTTCTGTTTATTCTTAATGACTTTTTATTGACAAAGAGGGTTCCATCCCCGAATTTAAAAGATGCAATTTAAAAAGACATTTTGACATACTAACCATCTTTATCTTGTCCGGATCGATCTACTGGACGTTTCTTTATCTTTTGCTGAGCATTCAGTTTTTGCTTTATACTCTCCAGTTTCGCTTCGCTATATTCTGAAACATAAATAAATAATTAATTTTAAAGAACTATTATTATTTCACTATAAATTAAGTATAAAGCTGTATATTATAACTTGTATGCATGCATCTTACTATCAATATTTATTTTTAAAGAAATTTCGGACAATTACATTACAATGCAACGGGCGGCTGCGAATACACCACCATAACTACATCCAACATAGAGTATGCGACCCACTCTACGTATTGTACGCACGTTACCGGCACTGGGTACGGCAACCACGGCGGCGGGCGACATGGCGGCGCTGGCGAGCGTGGCCAGTTGCCACCGCGGCGTGTGCGGCACGCACGTTACCTGCGATAGCCACGACGAGCGCGGCGGGCAGCGGCGAGTGCAGCAGGCGCAGCGTGGCGGCGGGCGACATGGCGGCGCTGGCGAGCGTGGCCAGCTGCCAGCCGCGCACTCCACGGGCATCCCACTCGCGTGCACCTACAGCCACGCCGGACACCTTCGTGTCGTCCGTCAGGCAGTCCATGCTAAAAATAAAACATTAAAACCATCAATAACAATCGCTATTCACGTACGAGGCTGAGGCGACAATGTTGCTTGCCGTCAACGTACGTCGTAATACTACGCCTAGCAGCCACCATGAGGTGCATGTATGAAAGTTATATAATAAATGCAAGGACACCATATGTAAAATAAATTGCTACACTTATTAGCGATTCTATTATTAAAAATTTAGTATGTAAATAAGTAAACAAATGAATATTGTATAAACAGCTAAACATATAACTAAAACATACCTTTCGTCTACATCCGTAGGTATCTCCATTTGTTCCAGTAATAATCTGAATAATTGAGGTCGGATGTAGCACATCGAACATAGAACTGTAACATAAAAGAAAAAACAAAAACAAAAGTAATAATAAAAATTAACACTTAATTAAATTGGGTACGTAAACTGATCCATTTTATACGTACTTGCATCTAGTGCCTTTTTCAGAAGGCTTGCTTCTGGCACATCCTTAACCCAAGTATAGACGAGTTCAAAAAGATCATCTGTCATTAGTTCCTCCAAGTTCTCAAGTGTTTTTTCTTCTTTGAGAGTCCACAACACCTAAAAACATAAAATGTGTAAATGAATGATGACTAATGAACTAATTATGTGATTGATACAGATGTTAATTATATTCTGCTACTGCATTCTGGTTGAAGGGTAGGGTGAGGGAGACATATTTATCAGACTCATTCTAATTTTGTCCTCAGGGGGCAGCAATGCATTGTGGTCTACCTCACACAGGATTCTAATTTTACTTAGCGATCAGATACAGGAGTCATGTGCGGCAGTGACTATTTAACGATAAGGCGGTTCGCATGCTCGTTTGCCACTTCTACAACATTAAAAAAAGTAAGTGTTTGGCATACCTCGGCGAGCGTGTGCAGCAGCGCCGCGGAGGGCGTCTTCCGCTCGCGCAGCCAGCGCTCGGCGGCGGCGGGCAGCCAGCGCACGTACTCGTCGGCGCAGCCCGCCGCGCACCGGATGCACAGCGCGCGCACCGCCGCGCACAGCGCGCCCACGCCGCCCGCGCCCACGCCCCCGCCCACGCCCGTCTGGAATGCTAGAGACACAAGACGTAGTTTTCAATAAAATGCTCAGATAAATAAAGTAGATAGATCTATCATTGCTAACAAACAAATGAAGCCACTTTTTAATAGTCGGGTTATAAAAGTGATTATGTGAGGGTAAATTAACTAAAGGCACTGGCATAAAACTACGCTAGTTTTGTGTAAGTGTTTGCGATAGTGTAAATACATGATTATGCGTAGTTTTTTGACTTAACTCAAATACAAGGCGGTGAGTAATCTACCTATTTTATTTATCTGAGTATGGTATATACCAGCCTGAAACGTAGTTCCAGGTTCGACTTACCGCTAGACAAAAGTCTAAATAATCAATTTAGATTTCTGCTGATAGTGATGGTGTAGTCTTCTTTAAATGTGACTCTTAATAAAGAATTATGAATGTAAAAATTCCCATAATACACAACCTATGTTAATACATGAATACTTTAAGATACTTATAAGCTCCATTTTTTAAGCCATATTTATCAACTGTTGTCTTTTGTAAGTTAGGTAAAGTAAGTTACCTACTAAATTCTTTTTTGTGCCGTTCGAAAACCAATTATTAATCTGTATAAATTACATAACGTTTCTACAAACATACATTTGTGTAAACTGACCCTTAATAACTAGTAAGTTAATATTGAGTTACACCCAATAATATGTATCAAAGGGTTATAGTAATATCCGGCCTCAATTATAACTTCTGTTCCACGGTATGGTGCCCAAAAATTTAAATTTATGCACAAAACGTAAAATTGTTTTGTCTGTCTCTTGGGAACAGAGGGTCCAACCGAAGTAATTTTACGAAACTTTAGATAATTGATGTAGCTAAATACTGGAAAAGGGAGTTATACCGGTAACATACATGTAGCTTAGCGATATGTAGCGATACACAGTGTGTTATGATGTTTATTTGTGGTAACTTTCCGCAACGCGTCGAGAGATGGCACCACTAGTAGATCTGAATCACGCTATCGAAGTTTCCCAGGCATAATCTCGCCTGACGAGAGATTTATCTTTACCAAAGTAAATAGTTGTTGTCACTAAATTTATGTAATCTACATTTTTCTGTGAATATTTTTTCTTTGTGTTTTGTTTTTGGAGTGTTTTAACATATTTTTATTAAGTAATGCCGGAAAAGGCAATTGTATAGCTTCATTCTTATTAATAATGTAACCATAATTTCCTTTGCAAAAAAAGAATTACACGACATTTTGTACGG
>DWLZ01000322.1:0-11104 GCA_018251995.1 Urbanus velinus | reverse complement strand
ATTCAAAGTTATGATATATTCACTATCCAAAAATAACACAAAACTCACAAAATGAATAACATCAGTGATAAATTTAAACCTTCATGTGCAATATTCAATGGATTAACTTTGGCAGCAGAACATTATATTGTTTGTTGGCTTCAAGTTAGCATGACAAATGATCGAATGAAGCGAAATATACATTACATATTCTGTTTTGGCACAACTCTGTAATGAAATCACAATATGAGGCTGTCGGTGACCTCATTTTGTTCTATACAATAAGGAGGAAAGTGCTTCTTGCGAATTTGTTTAGGAGACCTAATATAATTACTTATACATCAGATTCCTTTACAAGTACATATATTGTCATGTCTTAAGTAAACCTTCGTTGTACACACGAAAAGATAAAATAAATATTTTTTTGTTTGTGTTCTAAATAAAATAATTATCTTTACAACTTTCTTCGTAATCTCACTTCCTGTAAGTAATGTCATTCTTAGTTTTCATGTTACCGATAAATAGACTATTATTCTATTTGTCCACTTCTTATGTGTCTGTCATCATGGCATTTACATACAATATTGAGTATACTGACCTCTCTTACTTTTAGGTACTTTTTTGTTATCTGTGGCTTACGTCATCGTAATGAAATAAATAATATACCAGTTTTTAAGTCTAATCATAAAACTCAAACACTTATCATACAGTGCCAGACATTTGCATAATACTCGAACAAACAGACATACAACAAATTCATAATAGTATAGATATAATAACATTCATGTTTTTTTAAGTCGCTTAATAAAGGCGCTTATGCGGGATTAATGATCTTACCTAACTAAACAGTAAAATACCAGAAAATCATAAGTAAATCTCAAAAAGAGCCCGCATAAATTACATTCACCGATTTACTTTATAATGATTTTAGTTAGATTTGCTTTATAAACTCAGTATTCAAACATTTTCAAAGTACCGGTGCCTACATAGTACGTTAGTTCGTATGAAGCAAGTTATGAAATTTATAAGCTGCGAAACTATTGAATTTTATCTTTACTTAAACTATATATGTAGGAGTAGCTGTGATTTGGCTACAAGCCTTTTTATATTTCACTGCTGGGCACGATTATCCTCCTACAATTTATGGACTCTTGGAGCATACTCCACCACTCTGGATATACTGTGTTTATAATTTAATGAGTTTTACTAGGTATTGTGAGTACCTGTACAAAATTCATTTAATTTTCCGCTTATTGTCTAGACTCTAGAGTAGTCAGGAGGTCAATAATCTCGGGTGTTATTGACGAGGTCTGGGTATTTTGAAACATTTGGAAATGCCATGTCATGCCATACAATAACGGGTGGGGATCGTGGACTTACAGCGAGACAAAGCATCTATAATTCAAAAGTTTATGTACGTAAGCGAATTTCTTAAGAGTTGCCATGGCTTTCGCAAAAAGTAAGGGGAAGTATAAGAAGAGTGATAAAACAAGAAGAATTTGGTACATACGTAGGAAGGATCACTGTTTGTAAAGTTACAGTAGTTTAATAAGTGGGTAAGCATTAATTTTCTTCGTAGAAATTGATTAAAAACATTATTTCGCCCATATTTCAAAGGGTATATATTTTGACGACGCTTTTATAATCTCCTTTTAAAAAATGATGATTGTAAAGGAGATCATTCGTGGCCAATACTCGTAGACGTTCGGTCATATAAAAAAATCTGTAGAAGTTATTTCTGTATCATTTCAGTATAGAGTTTTTATTAACGGCACCTAACTTTGAACTTGAATAGCAGCCGGGGGGTAAATCGTTGACGTTCCTTGTCATAGTAAAAAATCTTCAGGACATTGATTCCAATAGGAATCCATTTTTATATCCTGGCCGGCACTTTCATTTTTGGGTACGAAATGAATGATGTCCTTTTCGCTAACTACTTAAATAACATCACTATGTCATGAGTCTAAAATAATAACTTTACTATAACCGCATCCGCATTTTTTTCTGTAGCTTGAGATTGTAAATTTTAAATCTACCCGCATTACTGCAGACACCATACTAATCTGCTAATACTTTTGTTATTGTTAATTATTGTAATATCTCTGCAAGTGATTTTTTTGTTAAATATTTTGAGAAATAAATATCTTAAAACACAACATACTAGTATAGAAACGTAACAATGATATAAAGTAAGTTTTATACAAGTGTAAGGTAGAAATAATCCATGACTATCTTTACTATTTTTAAAACTTACTACACTTTCACGTGATATTAAAGGTGAAAGTGACATAGTTTAACACACAGATATTTATCTCACGAGTATGTCAGACGCAAGAATAAAACCAGTCGAAAGGATGACATCATGGCAACCGGCGTCGCCATGTGGACACGAGACGTTATGCATTCATGTCATCCAACATGTTCCTCACCCCTATATACCATGGAAATGAATTACACAGCTATGATGAACACCGAACACGGCCTGAATATAAACGGCATAGAATTGTGTCATAATGTACAAAAATTAGAGACGGCGGCACCTCTGCCAGGCCTATTTCTACCCAAAAACGTATGTATGTTTGCTATGCTCGGTTCACTCAGCATTGCCTACTGCAAGTTTTTTGCAGAACGAAACTCAACGAGGGAATATATATTGTGTAAACCAGGTTTGCAAGACAGTAAACGTTCTATTTGTCAAATAAATTGCATAACCATTGTCATAACACATAGTCAACTGCGGTTAATTCTTTCTGAACGAAAAACTCAGTCTTAAGCGCTGTGGTGTTGTGGTGGTGTTCTATTTTGAAGAGTGGAAAATATGAAGCATTTCAATTTAGTTCTCAAGGAAGCAACACTTTTATAATCGACTTCGGGCAGGAATTCTGTCCCATCTGGGGATGATTCATAATTTTGAAGATATCCAGAAACCCGTGACCTTTTGCTGGTATGTTTCATGTTCGTTAATTGTATTTAAAGAAATAGAAATACCCCACAAACGAGCCACGAAATGTGCCTACACACGTTATCTCGCCTTCGTTTAAATATGTATTAACAGCCCAGGGACAAACTTAGCGGGCACAAACACGCTACCCGCTTTCTTGTGGGCCTCATTCGACCGTGCATAATTCATTTTCAGAACGCTTCTACATTTTATAAATAAAAAAATATTGTTATCACCCAAAGAAGTTATTGTACCAGACGATGAGATTAAGATTTACCGGAAATTACATTTTCCTTACACTCAAAGTCGTAACTGAAACACCGACGCAATCAACGCTATATTTATTTATGTGGAGTACGTAAGGCGGAAGCCTGGATGTGGCATGAATATGAGTATTTTTCAACAAATACGAAACCTGACTGCAGACAATACGGACGTTCTTAGAGAGATAAATTCTGAATGTCGAGATTATGTCATATACAAAGATTTAATATTCTGTATAAATCTCTACGCTCTACTTATAATATTTTTTTCATCAGATCGATGTTTGTAAATTTTATATGGATATTTATAGGGATATTTGTAATACAACAGAACCAAAAAATAGTTATTAAAATTTTTGTATGCATAGAATTTAATGCGGTTTTTAACGTTGTATTACTGTATGTACCATGTAGTGCCAGTGTATGTGCCAGTAGTAATGGATTTTACTTTTTTGTTAAGAGTCTTCAAATTCAAATCTTCATTCAAACATTAAATCATCATAAATCTTCAAGTAAAAAAATGCAAAATCTTCTAATTTAGTGATATTATTTATTAATCCGCTCCATTACTAATTATTTGTTAAAAAGCATTCATGGGGTGGCATCCGACCCCATGAATGTTTTTTAACACGTTTGGTTGCGATCCTACTTGTTGAGTGAGATGCAGCCCAGGATGTAGCACGATTAATACATTGTCACATTGATAATAATAAATGAGATGTCCCACACTGAAATTTCCTATAGTATGTAAGCTATAATCATACTAAAACGATTACAAAAATCATATTTTTTTATTTAGCTATCTCCTGACCGGTTGTTGAATGCAGAACCCTCAATGTGGACCACTGCCCCAAGAAGGTTCATTGATTTTAATTGTTATTCATTATTTTTATTGAAAGAGAATGTTAACTAATAAAATTAATTATTTATCCATTTAACTTCCACAATTGAAGCAATCACAGACATTCCACCAGACGTACAAAGCTGGTTTCGTTTAACGAATACAAACACCTTTTATTACTCCCCAGCAAATCTACCCCAAATAAAGGTCCGTAGTCAAGGCAACCTCGATCCGTTCATAAACATTTACGAACTTGTAAAACTACTACCACTAAATAGTAATGGTTAATTTTGCGAAACGGTAAAAGAAAACGAGAATTCGTGTTTTTCTGTTTCACAAATATTCTCGAAACAAATAGGGAACAGTACTTTATTACTTAATCAGAAATGTCGGCACTTGCGGAACGTAAGTTCATTAGCAGAAGTTTCTCTGGTTCGAGTATACAATACAGTACAATGTCCGCAGCTGGACAATTACAATAGAATACGTTGAGGCTGGACGTGGTTGTTTTCAGTTCACTTGAAGACTAGTTACGTTACAAATATCGTTTATATTTCATTTTCATATCGATATGAGTATTATATCGATACAAGAATTACAACTTGTTATCGATGTTGAGTTGGTAGTAGTAGAGGCAAACGACTGAAAAACGCACTCGTTTTTACACGTAGGTCGAGTTCATTTGCTTTATCTTTTTTACACTCCAGCGAGTGTTGAAAATCGAAGAGACTTAGCAAGTAGAAGATTGAGAACTGTTTTTGTAATTTCGTTATTTTATTCGTTTTTCGATTTGTTGTTTCGTTATAAATTATGGCTAGATCTATTATCCAACCGTTATAACTATCATATCCTAACGATATATTAGACCGCAGTGTATCGATATCGCACAATATAATGAAAACGGTTATTAGTTACGGTATGGTATATCGGAAACATGCCTGGCTGAGGCACACTAGAACTTCGACGTTACGTGTAAATAGGTACGAGTGTGCTCACCTACATTGCCTGAAACAGTTTCCATTAGGTATAAGTAGTGTTTATAGTTTATTGAAAGCTCTCTGCCGCTAGTTTCCTGTTTGGTCTAATGCCATATTTATACTTAAACCAAAGCGGAATTGTTACACAGTAGTACAATGAAGATAAATATGGGAAATGCGAAATGTGACAGATTAAGCTCGTAATAAATGAGTTGACACGCACCGTGTTCGTGGTTTATGATTAAACGAATTTCGGATACTTTTTCACCCGCGTGTTATTACTTTCTACAAGCTTTATCCTCTATTTAGTACGTTTAGTAATAAAAATAACATTCAATTGCAGATATTTTACTGTCTCACTCATGAAAACTATACGTAAAATACTTCCGTCCATCTATCTTTAATTTTGAAGCTAGCTTTTTTATTTATATACTAGCAGTTATGTATTGATTCGATGTATTAGTTTCCAAATACACAAGTCAAAACTGGACTCGTTAAAATTATAAAGTATGTATAAACAAAATTAAGCGCACAGCGTACTCTCACAAAAATAAACCCATATACGTTTTTAAGAGCATCTTTATCGTGTAAACCCAGTGTAAAGTGTTCACTTAAAAGTCTGGCTTTCAATTAGTGTATGTCAACACATCCTACGCGCAAAAACCGGGAAGCTACACTTACTTTAAGGAACTTTATTGCAGCTTTAGCCTTTAACGTACTCAGTATAAGTAAGGGGCCATCAAAAAGGGTCTGTCAGCCCGGCAAGATCATTAAGTTCGTGAATAGCATGGATAAAGATGAAATTTCTAATAAATGAAGTTACCAGTTTGGCAGATATTTTTCACATCTCATTTTTTTTCAAGCATGATTTCTTATATAACTTTTTGGAAACTTTACTCACTTATTTTATTTATTTTATGTCATTTATAAAGCATACCTAATTATGCATAATAATCAATAGAATTTAAAAAATATATTTTACTGATTTACTACATATTAACACATCACAGGCAATTAAAATACGGAAGTAATTTATTATTAGGTATCACACTTCTTTCCGGAAAAGCCACGTCTTTCCAGGTAAATTATTTATTTAAACCCTAATAAAAAGCTCATAGATACACGTTAGTTACCTACTTCTTTCTCCAAACTAAAATTCAATTTTAAAATTACTCGACGTGGTAGGAAAACGTGTTCCTCGAAAAGTTCACACGGTGTATAAAAGAGAAAAGGCGGACTAGCATTTTAAAAGTCCAATGGATATTTTTAGACGTTCCAACAAAACAGTTGCATTTTAGAATTTATTCATTGATTTTTATTTCCACACTTAATAAAGTTTTTAACAAGCTATATTTTGTTTATGTCTATATTATGTATGGGTCCAATCATGCAAAAAAATTTTTGAAACAATATTTGAAATTAGGAATACTTAAAAAACTTCACGATTTACTCTTTTTTATTTTGTTGATAAGGAAGATCGCAAATGAAATTACATAGTTTCGGGAAGAATTGAAGCGTAGCAAGTACCTACTGTAGCATATTACGGTGCTACGACGTTACAAAATGATGCTCATATTGATGATGACAACAAGATCCAAAACTAAACGCGACTTTAGTATCTTGTATCGTTGCAGTACCTGTTAAATAACTAACAATAGTAACATACAAAATTCAGTGTTGGTCTAGTAAGCCGCAACAGGAGCGCGCTTATTCACGGATGCCGGATAGTGCTACAGGTGGCGCCTGATACGAGAGATCATTTATGTTGCAAACACAGCTCTTGCTCCTGAGTGTGCTCGTATGTAGTTAGTTGTATCTCTGTTTTACATACATTTCTAGAACTTCTTCTAACCTGACACAGGATGTTTTATCTAGGAACAATTTTTTTTACCAATAGTGGATTAGATCCGATCATGGATTACACATTAATAAAGGTATACACATCATCAACCCATTATCGTCCCGCTGCTGGGCACGGGTCTCCTCTCAGTGAGAGGGTTTTTAGGCCTAAGTCCACCGCGCTGGCCAAGTGCGAATTGGTAGACTTTACACTCCTTTGAGAACTTTTTTTAAGAAACCGTAAAGCAAGTGATAATTAATTTCTAATACGCTCATAAATCAGAGGTGCGTGCCCGGGATTTGAACCTCGTACCCCCTGATTGAAAGGCCAAATTTCAACCATTAGGCTATCACTGCTCAATAGGTATACACGATATGCCGATTTCCTGCATATTTATGTCTATTCAAAAAAATTATTACGTACGAATTTCATACTTACTAAGAAACGTTGGACTATAATGTTAAGGTAGTAACGAATAGTCCTATGACTATTTGTGGTTTCATTACAATGCCACCACCTCCACGGCAACATTTCATCCAGGTGACCTGTTTAATGATGTAACCATGTAACACGTGGACTGAATGTTACATGCTGATCCGTGATATAAAACGAGATGAAAAAATATTAAGGCCATAGTCCATCACGCTAACCGTGTAAAGCACAATTTAGTAACTTTTAGCACCATTGAGAACCTTTATTTTAATAATTCTAAGGCGAAAAGTTTCCTTTCGCGCTGTTTTCCTTCAACGTTACAGCATGTGATACCTAATTAATTTCTAATATGCACATGACTTAAAAAAATCAGAAGTGCGTGACTGACACTACCCACGGAACGCAATCGGGTCGCAAAGTTACAACCAGTAGACTATCACTGCTAGATCGTACTCAACTGAATTACAAACTAACCCATCAATTATTCATAAAACCCGGTACAAAAACAAAATAAATCGCAAACAATATTTTCGCTCAAGCGGCCGAAGTTAAGGACCGTTATTTAAACTTAAACGAATAACTCAGTTAGAGTGGAGGAAAAGCAATATAAAACTTGCAAAAGTTTCCGTTCAGCAATGATAGGATTTGCGCTCAGGTAGGGTATTATGGAAAATTGCTGAACAAAAAGTTACGTTTGAGCACAGGGTCTGAGCGTGGCGGAGTTGCGAACAATAGTTAGTAGTTGTGCTACCAATAACGAAATCTGCTGGATTGTGTTTTCTTTTTTAGCATTATGTTAACTGTTAGTCATAAACTAATAGTAAGCATTTGCAATCAACCCGACATAGGTAAGATAATAAGTCCTTTATGAAGTCAACTACAGCCGCCTTGAATCCGATGATGAAGGCTTAGTTGGAATGTCTTATAAAGTGTATCTTTAGCTCTTCAAACGAGAACACAGCAGCGCTTCATATTTAAATAAATTTGAAATCAAAGCAGATAGAAATAGCGACGTTGCCTACGAAGATAAACCACGTTGTGGTCCGCCACCATTTCGATCAGTGATTCAAAAAAACCATATTCAACAAAAAATCGAATTAATCTGCTGAATAAAAAGTTACGCTCGAGCACCAGGAGCGAGCTTGACAGAGTTGCGAACAATAGTTAGTGGTTAGGGTCCCGATAACGGATTCAGCATTCAGAGAGGATGTGGGAATTGGGTGTGTTCATTCTCATTTACATTTCATGGTTTGTATTATACAACCTTAAACATTATTTATACAATCGCAAGATAACGTTATATGCAGATATTTTTAATAGAGCCGTCGAACTGAGTAGAATCGTAATCGATCAAAAATATACATATATCTGCTTCTAAAACTGTTGGAATGCATAATAAAATCAAACCAGAATATACAAATGAAAATATTGAAAACTTGAATCCGGAGCAGCTGAGAGGGCAATACTGTTGAATCGTGAAGAATACTTGTCGATCTATAGAAAATGTTTAAACAATTATTCTAATATAATAATTACATAATTATGCTACATTTCATAAATAGCGTATACGTAGTGGTAATAACTTTACGTGTGAAAGAGAAAAGTATTAAATAATTCACTACACATCTTCAGCCCACTTCATTATACGTGTTTTACAAAAGTATTTTATAAATAGGACTGGAGCGACGGAGATTCAGAAGCCTTTTAACTTAATTTTAATCTTTCTAAAACGAGTACAGTTCAGATACAAGTTATATTTAGTAAACACTTTCAAGTTAGCTCGAGCGGGGAAAAAGGAATTTGTAAACTAAATATAACTTTTGCCAGGAAAGTTCGCAAGAGCGCAGAATTTTTCTTTCATTTTCAATAAAGCTTTACTTGTTACAACAATGTTATTAGGTATGTTTACTTTATACAACAACTATATTAATGTCCTTTCATTTATATTTCGCGCGCTACTCTACATAATTCCAAAGTACATACGTTTTTCTAAATGTACAGCTGTATTTTGCATCTTTGATCGTTAACCTACTTGTATCCCACTACTGGGCCTCTGGGTCCACATTTTTTTCTAAGAGTAAAAGGGGGTTTAATCTATTCTGCTATAGTGGCAGACTATTCTGCCACTGTGGCGAAGTGCGGAGTGTTAGAGTAGTTAAGATACGTACGTGATTGAGAAGCCTAAACCACTAGACTAATATTAACATTTATTTAAATCTGAATTATACGAGTAAATTATCGCCAGAATTTTTGGTAATGAACGGTTAGGCTTTAAGTTAGTTTGGCAACAGTAATAATAAAACTACAAAGGCTCCTTACGAGAAATGTATGCCCATTTGACAATTGTACAAAATTAAAAAGCAACTGTCAGAAAAACGAAGATTTATTGTCGAAAAAACTGCTAATTTTATGAAGAGGACCGAGGCCGGCAACGACCCTAAATTCCTTTTGCGTACGCAAAATTAGCGCGACATGAATTCGAGGCACGATTAAGGACCCCAATTTTAATTACCACGCTAACTTGCTGTTTATTGTTATGTTGCTGTGTTCTGTTCATGTTGCCGAGGTGTCGGTGCAAATAACATCACGACTGACACGGGAAGGCGCGCCAAGTATATCCACAGCCTGTTTATACGGGAAAAGTGGAATTTCATATACTTAATTCTTTAAAACTTGGCTATAAAAATATTTCTAGTGAAATATGTTTAATTAATAAAAAGTTCTCGTAAACACTCCGCAATGACAAGTTGCATATTTATACACGCAAACTCAACGTAGCTTGCATTAATTGTACTTATTAAACGAGGCTCGAGTCCTATCCTTCTATGTGTCAAATCGATATTAGAGAAAAATACTTCTACACAAAAAGGGTTTTCAATAAACAGTAGGTATATTATTCGTGTGCATTCGTTACACGTGTACAGACGTGTTTCTCTTTGTCGATGAGAGACGTGGAACAAAGTTCACTATACTACGCAGACTAATTAAGAAAGTTAACATTAATGAAGGCTCAGTTCACTCGAACATATTGCGTATACATGTATTTAGAGTCATTTTATGTTTTGTGTTAAAATATTAACGCTCACCTCACTGAAGAATTCGTCCATGAAGCCGCCTTCAACGGCGACGTTGACATCGTCAGGCCCGACATCGTCATCGTCGCTTTGCGCCTAGAAAAAAAACATACAGTTTATTAAAACAGACAGACAACAGAATTATTATCATAATATTCATACATTTACGTATAATATGTCTTTTGTAGTAATTCATGCATTTTCCATGCTGTACATTGGATTTTAATTGTGGCCTACATTTCGGAGCATCATTAACAATCCCAAAGAGAATAGAACTCGCATTTTGAGGTGAAAGAACGTAGGTACGTTACTACCTTTGCCAATAAAGTTAAGCCGCAGAATTTCAGTGGATGTGCTTCATAACACCCTTCAATGCTGAAAACAGCTACGAACCATTGTACCCCCATTAAATCTCTACCGCGTTCTCACATACTAACCTAGTTTCCAGATCGCCCCTACTAAAATCGTGTATACAAAAACACTATGAAAAGCGGTTCATAAATACACAATACCTTTATTACCCCTCGTACAGAACAAAGAGTGAAAGTAACAAGGCGCCCATAAAGGGCAGGCGTTTATTTTCGCTGCTCGTCATACAAGCGGCTGCCGGCACCTAGAGTTGCCAGACGTCCAATTTTCGCAGGATATGTCCTACTTTTTAGAGTGCGAATAGACTGGATTTTAAGGCGTTTAGTTTCTAAAATTAGTAAGCCATTTTTGCTAACACCTCAAATTTCACACCTAAGATTTAACAGCG